>KV744851.1:0-122190 GCA_001692735.1 Lepidopterella palustris CBS 459.81 | reverse complement strand
GGCACAACGAACTATCTCTTTTTTATTTCTATTTTTTTTTTGTATGCCTGGAAAATATGGCACAGGCGTAAGGCCTTTAAGCTAGTTAGGTCTATGTAGTGGTATATTGTTCTGTATAAACCTCAAACGGTTAGGAGTCCTTTGAGTAGTTTTCGCCTATATACTATATAAGATATAAGAGGACTCTAAATACGCTGTCCTAAATTCCGATATCTAATTCCGCACCTAATAAGGTGGCCTGTTTTGTGTCATTTCTTCCCTGCCCTGCGAGTCAAGGAAACAATTGAGAGCCTGAGGATGATACGTGGGTTTGAAGGTTGGTAGGTAGAAGTACTGGAACACGACCATGCCAGCCAACAACATTCGATCGCAGCGAGGACACGGGGTTGGGGGAGGATGGGCTCAGAGATAGTGTTCTACAAGGTAATAAAGAATAATAAAAGAGTGAATACCTGCACTTTATCAACTCCCGGCCTCGCAGTGTGCTCGAGGTGTTCCACGACTTCATGGACTATGTTAGGCAGTTGGGGAAGATGGCGTCGTCAGGGCCGCCTGCTGTGGCGCACATTGTGGCTTGACCGTGGGGTTGAACAACAAAAGAAAATAAAAAAAAAAGTTTCAGTGGCCCGCAGCTCATACAACCAAAACGCTTCGAAAGCTGCGCTATCCAACTGATAAATCTACCCAAAATAATCAGATATCAGCATGGGTGATTTGCCTACCTGAAAATTCCAAACATCAACGTTTCTGGCCTTATAGAGGTTCACGAAGCTGCAAAATGGTAAAGTCCTACAGGTAATCTTCAACCATCAATTCGTCCAGACTTGAGCTGGCGCTTACCTTGTTAGCAAATACGAGCACTCGCAAACCTTTGGCGTTGTAGCGTCCGCCTTCTCTAACGTCGTCTGGACATCGGACGGGCTCTCCTCGCAAGGCTCAGGCCGGCCATCGGGTGCAGGCCATGCGTACGTCGGCGCCAACGAGGAAGTACTGTGCTGGGATGTCAAGAAAGGCGAGCTTTTAAGCAGGTGGCGTGATGCCAATTGCATTGATGAAGTCACTGCCATCTCCCGCAGCGGCGCAGATAAAGATGTCTTTGCTGTAGGGTAGGCGAACGCTTCCAACGCTTTTCTCTGCTACTTGGCTCGGCGCTGACCCTCAATTTTGTAAATAGGTACGGTGACGGTAGCATTCGAATCTGGGACGCCCGGACAGCAACAATCATCATTACCTTCAATGGGCACAAGTCCGCCGTAACCACGTTGGCTTTTGACGCTTCCGGCGTGCGACTGGCGAGCGGCGCAAAGGACACGAATATCATCATTTGGGACTTGGTAGCTGAGGTCGGGTTGTTCAAGCTTCGAGGACACAAAGGGCAGATCACGGGTTTGCATTTCATACAACCGAAAATAGACACCAATAATGAAGGGGATGATGCATTTCCGGTCGAAACCGACGCCGACCAAGTTTTCCTCCTCTCTACCGCGAAAGATGCCTTGATCAAGATATGGGACGTTGCAGCACAGCATTGCATTGAGACACACGTGGCACAGGCAAATGGTGAATGCTGGGCCCTTGGGGTTTCTCCAGATGGCAGCGGATGCATAACTGCTGGGAACGACGGTGAACTTAAAGTTTGGTCACTCGACCTTGAAGGCTTGAGGAGATCCGCATCCCAGATTGGAGAGAGCACCGAGAACTGCTCCCTGCGCGAGAGAGGAGTTTTGTATCGCCAGGGCAAGGATAGAACACTCAGCATAAGCTTCCATGATCGAGCAGATTATATTGCCGTTCATGGCTCAGAAAAGGCTATAGAGATATGGCGAGTCCGAACCGAAGGAGAGATTCAGAAAAGTCTGGCACGAAAGCGGAAGAGGAGGCGAGAAAAAACCGCCGCCGCCAATGCAGACTTGGACATGGACCTAGATGAACAGATGAACGATGACGACAAAAAGACGGAACTTGCGAATGCGGAGATTGGGGAGGTAATCGTGCCCTATGTGTCTGTGCGGACAGGCGGTAAAATCAGATCAAGTACATGGATGGACGTCCGAGGCCACAAAAAGTTACAACTGCTAGCGACCACTAGCAACAACTTGATTGAGGCGTACGATATCTCCTATAAAGGAAAGGGAAAGACATCAAAAAGCGATGAGCCGCCAGAGTACACCAGGGCGTATTCCGTCGACCTGGCCGGCCACAGGACCGATGTTCGCGCCTTAGCTCTCAGCTCAGATGACCGTATGCTGGCGTCTGCATCCAGCGGCAGCCTCAAGATTTGGAACGTTCGTACGCAGAGTTGTCTACGAACACTCGACTGCGGCTATGCGCTCTGCTGCTCGTTCCTACCAGGCGACAAGATAGTCATCATTGGTACTAAAGAGGGCGAGTTGGAACTCTTTGACATTGCATCATCAACGTTAATAGACCGACTCCAGGCCCACGAAGGGTCTATTTGGACTTTGAATGTTCACCCCGATGGCCGCTCCGTTGTCTCTGGTAGTGCGGATAGATCTGTCAAGTTCTGGAATTTCGAGATTGTACAACAAGAAATACCAGGCACCAAACGCACAGCTCCTCGCCTTCGACTTGTGCAATCTCGGGTCCTCAAAGTCAGCGAAGACATTCTGAACTTGTGTTTCTCCCCCGACTCCCGTCTCCTGGCCGTTTCAACCCTAGACAACACTGTCAAAGTATTCTTTGTAGACTCCCTTAAACTGTTTCTCAACCTGTATGGGCATAGTTTACCTGTGCTGAACATGTCAATCTCTTCGGATAGTAAACTCATGGCGACATGCAGCGCGGACAAAACTATCCGTCTGTGGGGTCTTGACTTTGGCGACTGTCACAAGGCTCTTTCCGGACACAAGGAGAACATCATGCAGGTTTCCTTTATACCCCATCCAATGTCTAAAGACGAAGGACATTTCTTTTTCAGTGCCAGCAAGGACCGCACAGTCATGAGCTGGGACGGTGACAAATTTGAGCAAATCCAAAAGCTCAAAGGTCACCATGACGAAATCTGGGCCATGGTAGTAAGCCGAACTGGCGAGTTTGTCGTCACTGCTTCCCACGATAAGAGTGTCCGGGTGTGGTCTCAAACCGACGAGCCAATATTCCTTGAAGAAGAGCGGGAAAGGGAGTTGGAGGAATTATATGAATCAACGTTGGCAAAGTCGCTAGGAAATGATGTCGATCAAGCCGAAGGCGAAAATGAAGAGGTTGCGGCAGCGTCAAAGCAGACTATCTCAACGCTGACGGCAGGCGAACGGATAGCAGAGGCCTTGGAGCTTGGAATTGCAGACTTGGAGCTCATCCGGGCCTGGGAAGTCCAGAAAGCAGCGAAGCCGAATATGGCTCCTCCACAGCGTGACCCACTCTTCATGGCGCTTGGCAATGTCAGCGCTGAGCGGCATGTCCTCAACACTTTGTCCAAAATCCCAGCCGCTCAGTTGCATGACGCTCTGCTCGTGCTTCCATTTGCCATCCTCCCAGTCCTATTCACTTTTATCGCTATTTGGGTGCGTCGACAGTGGAACACGGCGCTGGTGTGCCGAGTACTATTCTTCATGCTGAAGACACATCAGAAACAGATTGTAGCGAGCCGCGAAATGAAAGGTTTGCTGGAAGATGTGCGAGCTGATCTCAGGCAGTCACTTGTAGGGATGAAAGATGTCCTTGGCTTCAACCTTGCGGCACTAGGATTCATATGTGACCGAATCGAAGAAGCTGGAATCGCAAGGTTAGAGGACGTGGAGGCAGAGGAAGCAAAGGGTAAGCGGAAAAGGGTTTTTGTAGACATTTCTTGAGTAGAAAGCAGCACGAGAACGACGATTACCTGTACAGAGTGAAAATTATGTGTACTGTAAACTCTCTCTAGACCATCCATTATACCTGTTGCAAAGCAACTGCAAGAACTCTTTTGCAGAATAGAAGTAGCTAGCAGATGTAGCACTCAGGTAGTAAGGAGTTGGCCCCCCTTTAACTAAACCACAAGTCGAGACAGAACTTTGGCTGCTCTAACTTAAAAACTATAATAATTTTCCCTACGGGAATTGCGGAGCCGGACAAAAATGAGACAAAGACGGGCCAAATTGGCAATTTCATTGCCAGCGGTCGTCCCCTTCCAAAACTCCGCCTTCCCTGAAACGCCAGCGCCAACGCTGAACTGCCACAAGCCACAAAACCACCGTAAACCCTTGCGGCTAGGAGTTCAATTGAATAAGGCTAGCCAATGTTTTCCGTACTGCAGGTTGTGGAGTGTCTGCCAGAACTCATGAAAATTTCCATCGATTGCCGCAATTCATGCACTCGCAAAAGGTCGTCATCGGTTCATCGGCACTCCTTGTCTGTGCCTGACTGTAGCTAACTTTCTTTTGCTTGCACTTCCCACATGTGAGACTGGCACTAATACTCTTCTCAACTTGTGCAACCATGGCCTGATTCATGTTCTCTTTCTCCAGTCGCTCATCCTCAGCGCGACGTTCGGCCGACTTGAGCTCTTCGTGGGTCATGACAACGAATCTATTCGGGGCGATCTCACCGGAGAGTACACGCTTACGTAGCTGTGGATTTGACTTGTTCTTCAGGTTTTGGTATAGGGAGCGTAGCTTCGTCTTGTACTGATCAGATGTTTCGGACTGATAGGTGTTGTATGCCGCAAGCTCCACCTCCCGAGCAGTTCGAAGTACCTCATCCGGAACTGGAGAGCAGAAAGGAGGTTAATATGACAGACGCACATAAAAATGGCTGTACTTTGAAGTACTTACGCTCTTCTGACATGTGTGCCAAACCGTCGTACATGAGCCTTACACAATTGTCCCGAATGTCGTTTCCAGTGAGTTTCCACTCGACCTTGTCCGTTTTGTGGTTGCGGTTCTCGGGTGCAACATTGTGCTTCGCCTTGGTCTTGGAAGGTGCTGGAGACGGCGCCGCAGCCGGGGCTGGTGATGCTGTTCCGTTGGCGGACTTGGGCGTGGCAGATCCATTTGCCGACTTTCTCACGTCCGCCCTCCACTTATTTACGAGGTCGGTAGCCTGGCGTGCTACTGCCTTGTCTTTGTGAGTTCGCAGCTTGTTGACCGTGACTCCAATGCGGGTTGAGCGCAGCAACTCCTCGGTAGCCCGTACACCTTTATGAAGCTCACTAAGCAGGGACAGGATATTGGCTGAAGGTTCATCACCAGCATAGGCCTTGGTGAGGGCCTTGCCGCGGAGCTCGACCTCTTTTGCGTCCATGGAGGGGTTGGGCAGGGTAGGCGGAATGGGCGACCGTGGGCGGGGGACGAGAAGGTGAGTGGTAGGGCGATATAGAGTGACCGAACGAAAGGCGGCCGTTGGGGGGAGGCGTCGTTGAGAGTGGCGAGGATGGGCGTTGTTGTGGTTGTGGAGGGTATCTTGGTGCTCTTATAGCAATCGTTTCGTCTTGCTGGAGTGGAGGACGACGTTTGCGAGCTCTTTGGCCCAAAGCGGAAGGCGGTGGATTGGATTTCAAGCATAGGCAACATGATCGCGAGGCCGGCTTGCTGGGCGGGAAAAGAGCAGCACACTAACACAGGTCACCTGCAAGTAAATTTCAAAGACTGTTTCATCGTTCTTGTCATATCCATGGGCTTTTACTCCCTCCATTCTCTGCAGACTTGTATCATAAATGTCTGAAAACGCGCCACCTGCCGGGAGTGGTCCGAATGCAGGCGCAGATGCCTCACGCGGCATGCCATACTACGAGAAGCTGCGTCGCGACCTCAGAGAGACGCTCCGTTTGAAGCGCGAACTTGACCAGCAATTGGTGAGTGAGGTGTCGTTACAAACTTTTGGTGAATTGCGCTGATTTACCAGGCCAATGTCGAGGGTGACATTTTCAAGATCGAATCAACATACCTGGAGGACACAACTGCTGGAAACATTATCAAAGGCTTCGACAACTACATCAAGGGTTCTACGAGTACTTCTACTGGAGGGGCTGGGCCGGGGACCTCTACGCGTCGCAAAGCTGTCATCAATGACGCCGACAGGATCTTTAGTAGGAGTTCTGCCAGTTTCACGAGGGTATGTTCTTGCCGTGCACTTGGACAACTCCATAATCCCCCGTCCCTAGTAATATGCACCCATACTGAGTTAAGCCGTTGCTAGGATTCTACAACCCCTAATTCAACTCAAACAACTCCGTCCCATGCTCCCACACCAACCTTGTCGTTCCCAAGCGCCCGCGAAAGCAGTCACCCAACTCCAAATGGCAGCACGACGAGCAAAGCCATGGCGAGTAAGAAGAAAAAGGCAACAGACAAAGATGAGGATGAAATGGATGGGAAGCCTGTGAAACGCGGGAAGATTAGCTATGGCAGGGACTGAACGCGCCCGCGGCCTAAAATCCTGCTTGTTCAAGCACTCCGACACCTCCTCGCACGCCTCACACCTTCCATGCTTGCCCTTCTATGTAAACAAGCAAACAGGCCTCGCTCCTATGTCTACACACCTCATCTATTCACACTTCCGTTGAACAGGGGCTTGATACTCTTTTTGATCGAAGCTGGGTTAGTATTTTATACCGGAACCTTATGCCAACCACGTTGTACTTGCAGCTGAGTGGGCGGGCTGGCTAGCAAACTTCGTCCCGAGTTAGGAGATTGTGGAGGCGGGGGTATGAATAGGAATAGATTAGTTCGAGTGGGGGTTGAGGCTCTAGATAGGAAGGGGTGAGAGGTTGGAGGATTGGGTGGTGTTCTGTTGTACCAAATTCACTCTTGAAATTCGACCAAAGCTACAGGCTGTCACATAGGGTGGTGGTAGATAATCAGTTAGTAAAATTATCAATAGGGGTTACAACCTACCCTTTACGGCTCTCCATGACGGGCAAGTTAAAAGAGATCTAATTTCTTACTTATATCGAACCGGTATTTACGTTTCTTTGAACTCATAGGGTCCTTCACGATCTACAACAGGCACCTCAATCCTCGATTCCTCTATATCCCTTCCTCCTATTTTCAATCCCGCCTTCATTACGTCCCCAGCGGTAACCGAGCCCACGCCCTTCGGTGTCCCAGTAAGCACAATATCACCCTTCTCGAGCGTCATTACTCTACTAATGTCACTCAGTTGTCGCGGAATTCGAAAAAGCATCAGCTCAGTGCTATCATTCTGCTTTACTTGGCCGTTGACGCTGAGCCATAGGTGTGCATTGTGCGGATCCGGAATCCGGGACTTGGCTATCAGATTGCTGACAGGCATGAAGGTGTCGAAGCCTTTGGCGATGCTCCAAGGGAGCCCTTTACGTTTGGCTTCGTCTTGTACATTTCGCGCTGTCATGTCTATTGCGAGCAGGTAGCCTGTAGGAATTCGAATCGACGAGTCAGATTGAGAAAATACAATTTGCAATACTGTGGTTGAAGCGTGATTGTAGCTGCAAGGAATATTGGAGCCGGCGGACCTTCGATAGCATCTAGCGCTCCCTTCGTATCCTCAGGATCCAGATCCCGCACCGTCTTTCCCATGACCAAACCCAACTCGATTTCATAGTGCATCGTCACGCCCCGCGGTCGGAGCACAGGCCCTGCGCCAGGCAGTAATATCGCACTTGGAGGCTTGAGGAAGAAGAATGGTTGCTTCGGTTTTTGGTTGTTGAGCTCTTTTACATGATCGCTGGGACGTGGAAGTCAGTCGTTTGTCTCAGATCAGATGCCATCGAAAAAAGTGTTCCATACGCATAGTTGCGGCCTATGCACATAACCTGAAATATCGATTAGATGGAGACGTTCTTGTGGTGTGGTTGGGGAGTGAGGAGTACCTTGCGGCAATTGGCTTTTATTGAGGCTATGGTAGCCATTGTGGATCTTTGGAAAGAGTATTTACAACGCAAAGGCGGTAATTCGTAAGTGATGACTGAGGTATCGATGCCATGTTGTCATGTCACTCAACAGAGCGGTTGGCGCGAAGGTTAGAGCAGAGCGCGGACTTTTCTCGGAAGAGTAAAATCGTTTCATCAACAGGGGCGTCTTCATCAACAGGGCCTAAATAAGTTTCTAAAGAAAGGCTTTATTTAGTTTTTATAAAGTTAAATTCTGCTTTATATTTTATTCTTATACTTTATAGGCCTATCTAATAGCTTATTGGTAAAGAATAGCTTGAATAGCTTAAAGGGGCAACTAGTCTTTATATTTTCTAGTAGGTTTAGGTATTTATATTTATTTCTATCTTAAATCTTAACAGTGTTAAAACTAGGGGGGGGGGTTAAATAGGCCCTAGAGGGTCCTTTTTCTTTATCCGTTTTAATTGGTTAGAATATTAAGTCGGTGGAATAAAGTCTTCATTATTAATTTGCGTTTTCAAGCTAGAGAAGGCTAAAATATAGATAGAAAGAGTGGTATTTGTAAGGGCCTAGCTCTAACCCACTAGGTCGAACAAACTAAAAAGGTAGCAATGTCCCGTAATTGGGAGGTTGCTGGTTAGAATGCATTATAAGCTCCCCATCCCAATCACTAAGTAGCGCGCTCGTCACAGTATTATACGTTTAAAGCCCCTAAGATTCAAGTTCGGTGTTCTGGCAGAACTTCTGACCGCCTAAAATAGAGAGATTTAATTGGTGCGCACGGGCCACATATTTGTGTTCCAAATTGTTCAATTTAAGGGATAGCTACACCGATCGACGATCACGACGAGTATAAAGTGGCTTACTTGAGCCGGTCACCGAGAGGACGTTGTATACACTAATCCGATTGCCTATTAGCTATTAAAGCTTAATAGTAGATAATACCCACGATTCTCTTGCATAACTCTTGATCTACTCTCTATACCAGCTATATTGTCAGCCCCCGAACAAATCTTTAGCATTACCGGCTTACTCCTTACCCCTACCCGAAACCACCTACAATTAGACGCAATTAGGGCTACAATGGCTTGAGTTCGTGAGATAAAGAAGGCGTGATCCATCTTGTAGATGGATTGCTTAGGCGAGGCCAAAAGGAAGCAGGTCAGTGAGAATTCGAGTAGGTAGGGTAGGTAGGTTCAAAACACCATGCCAAGACTAGTAATAGTAGCTAACAAAGCGGTTAGGGAGGCAGTAGGGAGGCAGTAGGAAGGCAGGGCAGGTAGGGTAGGTAGGGTAGGCAGGGCAAGTAGGGCAGGCAGGAAGGGTTGAAACACCATGCTAAGACCGGTGATAGTTGCTGACAAAGCGGGTAGGGAGACGAGCAGGTAGGACAGGCAGGCAGGGCAGGCAGGCAGGGCAGGGAGGTTCGAAACACCATGCCAAGACTGGTGATGGCTGCTGACAAAGCGAGTAGGAAGGCTGATCTACGTGATGCCAAGACTATTTGGTTGAGTTGATTGATCAACTCAATCAACTTCAACTCAGCTCAACCAACTGGAGGGTCTGCTTAATCCTTCAACTCAACCAACCAGAGGGCTCTGGTTGATTGAGTTGATTGATTAGCCACCCTGGTGACGAGGAGAGATGTGACGAGTAGAAATGTTACGGGTAGGAGATCTGAGATGTAGGTTTAATACCCGCCTCTGTGATCTAGTTAGAATGATTGCCGGCTGGTTTTAATTCCAGCTTCTGTGTCCAGGGACAAGCAGATGCCGTGCAGACGTTGTGGCAGAGTAGATGCCAGCTACCTTATATAGATGTATGAGGCGTTGCGTTCCATCTTGAATTGTATGCTAAAGGTAGACAGGTTTTGGTTTCTGTACCCTCACCTTGCGTATTCGGGGAGTGATTTGAGGCTGGCTGTGCAGTGTAGTCCGGAGTGGTGGATATAGTCGAAGGGGTATTTCGAGCGCCACACCTTGAATACGTGGGTGAAGAGGGAAATATTTTCATCATAGCCCCTATTACGTGGTTCTCCTTCAAAAACTGGCATTTCAGGCTGCCTTGGACCGGCGCGTTGGTTAAAGTCGTCTTGGAGAAGTAAAGAAAAAAGAGCCGAAGTCTTCCATGGATCACATTGTCCCGCAAGCCGTCTCGAGTTGCAACGGCACAACACATCAGCAACAACAAAGGGAAACCCTCCAAATGGCTGTACGAGTGATTGCCATCCGCTTTAGGAGGAGATAATGTTCCGAGGGACAGGGAATATAAACAAATGAAATATAACCAGAGATATATGACAACTCTTTCGAAAGGACGGGGATAGAGATGAAAGGGACCTCGATAAGCTCTTATTTTGGATTTACGAATATTCTATACTGCCTTTAGAAAGAATTAGAACGGGGGAGAACAAATGGTCTTGGAATTGTCTAGCGGTTTGAAATCATGTAACAGATGGACTGTTTCACAGCGTATTGACATCTACACCATACTCACTTACAAGCTCCAACATCGACTCAAACCCCTTCTTCTTAGTTCGCTTCACGCACTCCGCACTCGTTTTTTCTTCCATCTTTGTGCCTCGCTCCATCAAAGTCGAAACAAAGGTACATGTTCTAACTCAATAGCGTAAATAAGAGAATTTGGAGGTCCGTCGTTGGGATCGGCGCCGTGATCAAGGAGTAGCTCAACAGTAACCCTGTAGCCACCCGCTGCTGCTTTCTCTAGTGCCCCTGTGGCATCGGCGCCGTGTTTAAGGAGAATTTTGGTGATGGCGAGGTGACTGTGTCGAGACGCTACCTCCACGGCTCCTGAAGTATCTGCGCCGTGCGCAAGAAGTACTTTAACTACATTACGATGTCCTCCATCACAGGCGCTAACAAGTGGTCGGCGATGGACGTCGTGAGGCGACATGCCATTCGCCCATGTTCCGAGATCTAGTAGGTGGGCCGCCATATCCGCCCAGCCTTCGCCCGCACAACAACCCAACCAGGAAAATATACGTCTCCAGGCCAAACTCTCTTGTCACGAGGTGGGTCTTTCGCAGCCCCATAATGAAGTCCCAAACTTCTTTACTTGGCGTCTTCAGCGTTGCCAACGTAAGCTCGGATCTATATCAGAGCGCGTCTCTCCGGTCCCTAGAAAAGCGCCACGGACATTGCTGGATCCCGAAGTTGAAAACAAATTTTGTGGTCTCTGTACTTCCTGCCATAGCCGCTTTCTTGAAAATATTACACCGTCGATCATAACGCACGCCGTTCACTAGATCAGACATTTGCAGCTTAAGAAGCTCATGACTACCACAGTCTACCGAGTAGGTGGACGCGTTGCCGAAAATCCAGCTAGACACCTATGCAATTTTGCCGCCAGCAATCCACCTTCTCACAATCGGCATTGTCTGTGTGTATACCGCGGCGACGTAGACC
Organism: Lepidopterella palustris CBS 459.81; assembly: GCA_001692735.1. Lineage (NCBI taxonomy): Eukaryota > Fungi > Ascomycota > Dothideomycetes > Mytilinidiales > Argynnaceae > Lepidopterella > Lepidopterella palustris. Next base: position 110,961 of record KV744851.1, on the reverse strand, counting down.
TGCGTCTCGTAGTAGCTTCTGACGAGTATCCCGGCTCCAAAAATATACTCCATGCATGCCAGTCCCTCTTCTCCACTACTGCATGGCATAGTTGTTTGACGTATAGTCGAAAATCTCGTCCATTAGCAGTTTCAGTGCTCTCCTGACATAGGCGCTCGGTCACGCTGCGGATGTAAAGCAAAGCTGGGAGCCCGTCGTTGGATTCGTTCAGAACTCGCTGCTCAAGGTATGATGCAGCAAATAAAGGTAATGGGAGGTTTTCGCAGCTTCTAAAGGAACTGAATAAGAGTCGAGGAGTCGGAAGGTGAACAGGGCTTGTATGACTTCTTTTGCGAAAATAGCTTGAGCGGAGTTAGATAAAATCATGCAGTGATATAATGAGTTAGGAGAAATCACACTGTTGACAAGTCTTAATCTAAGTCGACGCTTTATTTCTCGTGCTTGTATAGCGCGGCACAGGATAGCTTAGAACAGTTCCAGGGGCAAATCGAGAAGATGCATGCTAAGAGGTTTGGTTTTTGAAGAAAGCTGGAGGTAGACAATGACCAGGTAATGCCTCTTTCTTATGAGCGCAGCTAAACCAGGTATGGTAGGCCACTAACCCCCAAGGGAGAACTAGGCGGGGTCTTGACTCCTAAGAGGCCCAATTAGCCTATAATCTTGAAGGATATGGATGTTCAGGCTTACATTAGCGCCCTATCTAGAAGTCACTCTTTGGCTCGAATACTACTGGGAAACCGTACTGATGGCTCAGTGACGCAGTGTATCAAGAGAGGGTTGGTTTCGGCTCGACCTTGCGAGAGATATAACCAGGCTTTAGTAGAAGGTCTTGGTTATTACCTGCCTTAAATGTGTCTAGGGGCTCCCGGCGCTAATATCTAGGAAGTGTGTTTATAAGGTGTAACGGAAGAGTAAGATTCTTAGACAACATAACTTTAAAAAGTTTCTGCCGTGAGAAAAGCTCTACTTAAGCCATATTTGTATTATGTGAAATGCGACGTAGCTTTATATATAAGGGTGCTATAGTCACTTATTAGCCTTAAAACGTTAAGCGCCGGGCGCCGGGCGCCGGGCGTTCTGCCTAGGAGGTTTCATAAAGAAGCTAGCGAAAATGCGAAGTTTTGATAATAATTTGGTTCAACCGTGCGTATAGTAAGACCGGGCCTTTGCTAATTACTCACCGTATGAGTGTAAGCGAATAGTCCGTGGGGCGGATAGCTTACAATTTGCCGTGACAATAATCATCGCCTCCATAAGGTTTAGTCTTCGAGTTTCTTAAGAATTTGTCTAATATTAATACAAGCTTTATTTCTTACGCCTGTTCGCAGCTTTATGTCGTTTGCTCTTACAATACTATAGTGATAAAATAAATAATAAAAATAATATAAAATCGCACAGATTATATAGAACCTACAGGTGGGGGCGTAGCGTTTGCTGCCGAAGAGGCCCCAGAGATCTTTACAAGAACAAACTATCTAATCTATTTAACCCCCAATTCACTGGCCAACTATGCAAATCGCCGAAATTCTCTCCGACCTTACCTCCCTCCGCGTATGCGTATGCTGCCCTTCTTCCTGCAACCAATCCCTCTGCTAACACCCACAGGACCCTTCCGCCGCCCTTGCCCTCGTCTCCGCATGCCCCTCCACATCTCCCACGGGCCCCTCCATCACATCCACCAGTCCTGAGCAAAATGAAGACGACGTGGACCTCAAGCGTGCCAAAAACCTCGTTGAGCTGCATTACTTGGTCAAGGTTGCGCATGCCGGGGGGGCGCCAGACCAGGGGATTTTGGCGGCGAGGGAGGCTGTGAGGAGTGCAGTTGGAGGATGATGCGGCGAAATATTCGTGCGGGATATAAATGAGTACTGCGAGTTAGGAAGAAATGTCTGAATGTTCGAGACCGAGCTAACGAGCTCGTCTCATTTATCCATCCCTTACCTCTAGAAGCTCTATCCCTTCCCACGTCGGCGTCCACAGCTTGGCGCCAAGTCTATGAAGTATCAGATGTACATATAACGTGCCACCCAAGAAAGCGAGCTATACGCGTCTATACGCGCTCTTCTTCTTTCCCTACCAATTACACCTAAATTGAAAATTTCCTATACAATAAGTACAACCCTTCCTAAATTAAGTTCTTGTAAAGCTAAGGTTTTTATATAAAAAGCTATATAAGATATTAATTAGGCGTTAAGTATAATATAAAGTAGTTAAAGTACTTATTTTTTTAATAGTTTAAATATTATATAAAAGTTTTAAATAATTATTTTCTATAATAGTTAAGTAATTATATAATAATATTTTCTTATAAATTAAAAATAATAAACTATTATTATAATAATAATAGGTAAAATTTATAATTATACTTTAAAATAATTATAAAAGTTTTATTTAAAAGTAAATATACTAGTATTTAAATATAAATTTTAAACTTTTAAAATTTTTTTTAAAAAAATTTACTTTTATAGTTTTATATAAACTAATATATTAAATTACTTATAATTTAATAATTTATTATATAATTTAACTACTTTTAATATAAGTTAATTAAATTTTTTATAAAAATACTATAGTTTATTATTAAGCTTTATAGTAAAAATTATTTTATAATTATTTTATAATTTTTTAAAGTAGGTATTTTAAATTACCTTAAAAATTATTATATTTTCTATACTATAAGTTTACTATTATCTTATATACTTTAAACTAGTACTCTATATCGTATAGTTAGCTAAATAACTACAAAGTTCAATAGCTTAATGGTTAATGTCTAATGCTCGAAAAGTAGCGCCAGACATGACTTCGGTGTCGGAAAATATTTTACCGAGACGCGGTCACAGCAAAGCTGCCAAGTGAAAGCTCAAGTAAAGATGTCCGGCCTCAACACCACCATAACTCCTGCCGCAATCACCACACGACAACCCTTTGACTATCGGACACCTACTTGCTGCCGCCATTATGGCTGCGTCCGCTGAACGGAAATTGATGAAGGAGATGAAGTTTCCTTCCGAGTTCAGTCAGAAGGTTGACATTACCAAGGTTAACGTGGAAGTGCTCAAAACGTCAGCTCCCATTCGCCCACCTCCAGCATCGCCTCACTGACTAATTTAATATTCTGGTAGATGGATTAAACGAAAAATCGAGGAAATACTTGGCATTGAAGATGACGTTGTGGTCGACCTATGCTACAATCTTCTAGAGGGCCAGCAATTTGTATGTCGAGCACGCACCTCTACTCATTGACTTTTCGCTAACCAATTCTAGCCCGACCCCAAATCGCTGCAGATCCAACTGACGGGGTTTCTCGAAACGAAGACAGCTTCATTTTGTCAGGAACTGTGGAACTTGTGTCTCAGTGCGCAGTCCAGCCCCCAAGGCGTACCGAAGGAGTTGCTTGAAGCAAAGAAGAAAGCGATGGCTCAAGAGAAGGTTATAACACATCCATTCCTCATAGTTAATAGCAGTAATATTGATGAGTGCCTTAGCTTGATGCCGAAGCAGCGGCTGAAAAGGACCGTCGCCGTAGGGAAGAGGAAGCGCGCGATAGAGATATTGAGTCGATCCGACAACGCGAGCGAGGTGAACGTGGTTGGGGTCGAGGACGCGGCCACCGCGGCTTTCGTAGCGGTAGAGATTCTGACCGACGCTCTCCACGCCGAGTGTCAAGATCGCCTCCTCGTAGGCGTCGTGGTTCAGATGACTACCGCGGGCCACCAATAAGACGGGAAGTCGACACGTACGTTCCTGGTGGCGACAGACGTAGAGATATTCGTGGAAGAGCACGATCGCCAACTCCGAGACGGCGCGCCACAAGCCGCTCTAGGTCACCTTCAAACACTCCACAAAAGTATCGTCGCCGTTCCCGAGACCGGTCTAGGTCTCGACCACGCCCTTCCGTATCCCTCCGTCAAGGGACTAGACATGCCAGCAGAGATAGATCAAGGTCACGAAGTCTCGGTAGGGGTGGACGGAGGAGGAGAAGTCCACGAGGCGGTCATGACCGCGAAAGATCCTTTACTCCAACTGAGAGATCGCGCTCACGTTCACCCAGACGAGATTACCGGAGAAAAGGCCCATCCTACAAAGAAGCACTACGCAATTTCTCGCCCCGTCGCGAGGAGAATGAGAGACGCCATCTGTCGAGGTCCCGTTCGAGATCGACGGACCGGTCTGCTAGCCCAATACGGGAGCGCACCAGAAGTGGATATAAACGTCACAGATCCCTTTCTATTTCTGATCATGACAACAACGACACAGAAGCTGATGCTCGCAAGAGACTCAACCGGTATAACCGCTCTCCGAGACGTAGCTTGACTGGCGACAATAGCCACTCTCCCAGCCGCTCTCCGCCACGACGTTACAAGAGACAAGAGTCTGTCGGAACATTCGAGTCCGAAGCAAGGCCTACCAGAAACACTTCGTCTTACGAAAGCAGTTCGCCAGCGAGAACGGCATCCACGGCATCAGCAGACGAAGGCAAGAAGCCTGTTTTCAGCAAAGAGCGAGATGTAGAGATGACCTCACCCCCTCAGGTAAATGACGCATCCTGAAAACTGCCTACCACCTTGGATTGGACCTGCTGGATCAAAGCCTCCCTTTGAATTACGCGCAGCGTATAGATCCATCCTCCTAAACATTGCTTGTCTCACAATAAACAATCAATATAATCGTCCTGTTCCACGATCATGTACCCTTGTTTTTGTCCTGGCTTGGAGCGTACCGTGGAGCTCAAACACTAACACACGCTCAACTAATCTTTGTAGATCACCATGAAGGCCCCGGCCATCAAGAACAAACGGGCCAGCGAATTGCGTGAAAAGTTGCTCAGAGCTAAGTTGATGGCAGCGCGTAGGAATAGCCAGACACCGAACGCAGTGCGAAATGAGAGTGGTGCGTCAGTCTCCCACAACGATTCAAATCGAATACAAGGTGAGTAATTGTGTTGAGAAATTTTGCTCCATACCCCACTTGCCCACATATATAGATGTTGGACGGGCTGGATGGATTTGAATTTATTGGAAAGGTTTCGTGGATTGGAAACGCTGTGATGGATTGCACATCTTGGGGTGGATTGGTAATATGTGGGATCGTTTGGACATATTGGTGGCTTGGACAGATTGGTATGGCATGGATGGATGAACCCGATGCATCAGAATGAAGACTGCGACTTGAATGGTAGGATAACCTGGGCTGGGATAAAGATGGTAATGACAATGAACAGTCTCATTTCTGAGCTCTACAGCCTTTGCTCCGCGAAGTTGAAAGTGATAGGCGGACTGCCTCTGCGCGAGGGCACCCAATTTGGTGGGATTAGAAATGTTATTGGTTTCTAGGATAGCCGGGGTCGTATAGCTTGGTACAACTCTGAAGATGTTGGATGACACCTCAGAGCTAACTGAACCATTCAGACAAGGTTTTAGCCCAAGTGCTTTCGAATATCATGTCCAACATTGCGGATCACTTCTCCGTACCATCTTCGAGTCCATCGAATGACCTCTCACCCTGTACGCATTGCATTTCAGCGCTCCAAGTTTGGTTCCAACTTCTGATGCGGTATGCACACTGCTGAGTACGCTCTGTCTATTGCCGAAGCAAAGCTTAGAAGCATATAAGGAAGTGCTTCAACTACAGGCATCCAAATGTCCCATGGTCCACTGGCGTTTGTTCTTCAAGCCATGGCGTATCAATGGCGCTGTCATAGACTGTGTCGACAGCGTACCTCTGTAACCTTGGAAAGGCTACGAATCCTTAGCCGCGCCGTGGTCGGCGGAGGTGGATTTGTCGAACTTCCTGGAATAATCATATCCCGGGTTCAGCTACCGAGTCAGACCTTTCTGCGTTTGCACTGGGCAGCGACTACGCTGATATCATCGAGCTTGCCTACAAGACGCTAGATCAACACTTCCGCTTCATCATAAGATAAGATAGAATCCACAAACCTCCTTCAATGGATAGTCCTTCGTCTACAGCCTTCTCCATGTATGGGCTCTCGGCGAAAGGATCCTCAGCAATAACTCTAGCGGCATTAACCAGTTCCTGCGCAACGAAGCGCATGCCGTCCGCATAGCTGTGCTCTCCTGGCTCCTTTCCATCCTCTGCGTTTTTGGCACCATTCTTCCACTTTTCCATGCTATCTAAAACATTCTGAAGCACTTCGTGGTCCCAGAGATTATCGACCACGCCATCAGTCATGGCCAGTATCACGTCGTCCTCTTCAATTTCAAAGCGATCAAGAACCGCGTTCGACATGGGGTTATCGGGGCTGTTTGTGCCGAGCTGACGCGGGCAATCAAACCAATGCCACTGCTCTGTTGTTTTGAAGATTATCTCGCGGTTCCGAGGGCGGAGGACTATGATTTGCGAGTCTCCCAATTGAGTAACATAGAGAATTGGGTGGGGAGGGTTGTTGGTATCAGACCCCAGTAAAGCAGCGCATGCAGTTGTGGTACCGTACCATTCGTTGGGCTCAGAAGTGGCCTGTTTTGTTTGCTCGTATGCCCTCTGGAGGTAAGAAACGGGGTCTGGTTCTGAGGAATCGCCGTACTTGGCTCGTTCAGCTTCTAGAGCCCAGAAGTGAAGGATCAGTCGGGACCATAACCTGTGCGGAAAAAAGTATTAGATCGAGTATCCACATGGCCGTTGACGGGGTTCTGCTCCTACGCTGCATGTCCCTTTTCCCTTGTTGCCCAAGCGCCAACTCCGTCGTTTGCACCGATGAAGCTGTCGCTGACTAGCACAGCGTCATCGCCATTGGTGACTCCACGTATCATCTCTCCATTGACATAGGACCTCCGATCCCTACTCTTATTGTAGGTGCTGAGCGGTTCGGAGAATGAAGCGGATGGGTAAGACAGGAACGGTGGCGGGAAGGGACGCGACGGTCGCTTTGCATAGAGGGCGTAGCCGGCCTCGAAGTAGTATGGAGATTTGGACTTGAAATGAGGAGCTTCATCAGGGACTGGGGTTGTGGTCCCGGCGTTGGGCTCTTGTACAGGTCTGATAGAAAAGCATCGATATATGGTGCTAGAGGGGAGTCGGCGGACAGGCAGTTGGTGGAGTACGCCGAATTTACCCTTATTCGGAATTCTCAGTCGCAAAGCGTGCATGCCAGCGAGAGGATTTCGAGTGCAAGGGCGCGTCCACAGTATATAAATATATATATATATATATATATGTGGAGAGGTGATTTGCGGCGTGGAGACCCTGCCAGATCAACGGGTTGGCCGAACTTATCGCTCTCGGCGATATAAGCCCTGGAGACCTACAGAGACAGCGCGAGAGAGCTTCGCTTGAGTGCCGCTCCCGTAATTGTTGTGAATCGCGATGACGCACGTTGGCAGGAGGGAGGAGGTTTAGAAACTAGGGGTAAGAATATGCAAATATGCCGTATACTTGGGTGCATGTAGAGATTAATACTCCATGACCTAGAAATGGTCGCGGAGAATGAGTTCAGTGGCACTGCCAAATGAACACTACGAACAACCCTGAAGACGCCGAACGCCGCCGCCACGTCCGAACTTCATAACCGAAAACTAAGTCTTGAAATCACAAAAAAATATTACCCAGGTGCTCTGCTCTATGGCCTCCGTTTGACGAAATTCTCCAGGTCCGCCTTAGTAGCAACTCCTAATACAAATCTCCTACTCCCATCCGTGACCACCGCGAAATCCTGAGGTTCACTTCCATCAACTCCGCCGTTGAAAAAGTCCTCGAGTTCCTCTAGAGGAGTATCCATTGTGATAACCTTGTACACCTTCGCTTTCCGCCTAAACTTTAGCATTGCCTTCTCCACCGGGTCGCTCTCTTGGACCTTGCCCTCCTTCAACATTATCTTCAACCGCGGGACATTGAGGTAACCGAGAAGGGCGCGGTTCTCTTGGGAAACCACTGTGAGATGTGTATAGTCGCGCTCGTAGGCGCTCATTATGGCCTGAGATATGGGGTCTGACGGTTTCGAGGAGAGAGCTGGAGGAGGGTCCAAGTCTTCGACAGTAGCCTACAGCTGTTATTCGCCGCAATCAAACCATTTGGGAATGTGAGTGACAATGCTGCCACAAGGCGTGGTCAGATTCCGACTATGGTGCACCTACCCCGCGGTATTTGTCTGCCCAGGGCGATTTCGAGGCTATGGTGTTGACGCTGTCGGCGGCCGAAGTTGGCATGATGCTTGCCATGGCTAGCTGTTGCAAGGATGCAGGTAAGAGTCTTCGGGTGGTGTTCTCAAAAGCGAGCGACAAAGCGGTGGCGGCTGTGAACTTTTGGAGATTTTGGAGATCATTGGATCGTCCCGAAGTGGCTTGCTTCAACAATTCAGCCACATTGTCTGGAGGCATGCCAAGATTCCTGTTTTTAGTAACTGTTTGCAATTGATTTTAAAATTAATTTATGTTTGTCGTAGTCGGGACCAACTTTTCAACTTAAACCGTTCATTTATTCTAGCTAACTAGTGTGAAAACAGCTCCAAACACAGATTCCGCGAAAGTAACATGTATTCACGACCTATCAGGTCGTCCCATCGCGAGACAGAAGTTCTCTAGTTTCTCTAATTGCTCTGTTGGCTACGCCCTGGTACAGTCGATAATGGGAAGAATCCTCTAATGACACGCTGGCACGTCTGCATAGAGTCTTGGGCATGAGGCTCGTTGGAACCCTCCCTCGATGGATTCGAAGTCTACCATATGATTTGGTTTGATAACCAACATCCAGACACACAAATGAAGACATTACTAGATTAGACGTGAAAATCGAGATAGTGCAATGTGTATGTTTCGATCCGTTGCCATCTTTCCAATAAACAGTAGCCCTCGCCGCGTTCCCTGGACTGGTTGCGAGTTATTTGAGCAAAATCAGAGCCATTGAAATGGCGAATGTGACTAACGGAGCTTGGTTTTGGTGATATCCGAGAGCGTTCAAACGGGTAACATAATGACATGCAACGCAGAAAAATACCAAAAATGCGATCCTCCGGGAATCTCAAAGGCTGGAGCAAGTTACGAAATTTGAGTAGTGTTGTTTACCAAAGCAGGGCTATGGCGTAATATACGGAGCAGATTTCTTCTTGTCTGAACGCAGAACAATTTTTTCATCAATTTCGACAACCGCCTCCCCCGTTGAGCTGCTTGGGTCGTGATCCGAGGACTGCCGTCAGGATGAGTGTTGATTTGATTCTGGAACACAGTCAGTTGATCCCTTTATTCTTCGAGCGGGATTTAAGCAATGAGACGCATCTGATACACTGCTCAGAGAGAAGATTGTATGTTCGACATTAACAAGCACGAGCGATTTGCAGGCCAAGCGGCGTATCCAGTCCGCAGAGCATAAAGGATACGTCGCAGCCTGTGACTCAAGCCAGGCTCATATCCGTCTAAGGATGACGATAATTATTTTTCATCACGGCAAAAGGGGAACTCCAGTCTTTAAAGAGAGGAATCACTTACCAAAAACTATCACGGTAGGTTAATTGATTTTTCCAGTAAGCCTCCAAAAGGAGCCGCGGGAGTTAATCATTTCGACATAATTGGGCCTTTAGTACTCAAGATCTACGGCGACGTCCTTGTTCTCGTCCAATTCCCGAGCCTCCCGTCTCGGCGTCCACTCGTCACCCGATCCCTTCCACAAATTGGCGCGGCTTCGTTTTGAGGTTTCCCAGGTCATTTCGGGTTCCCATTTGCGCTTATTCTTCTTAGCTCTTTTGCAAGGTTTCTTCTTCGAGCTACCATTGCTTTGTTTACCGTCCTTGCCCATTTTACTTATAATTGAGGTAGCGTCGGCATCGTTCGGTACGGGTGAATAGGTAGATGGCGTGCTACCTTGTTGATTTCCTTTCAGAATCGCCCGAATCTCACTGTGCCTGAATATGGCAATCTGCTCGTCGGTGAGCGTGCGTTTCATCCCGTCCGGATAATATCCTAATCCATCATCATCATCCAGATCGAAGGGTTCAATAATTTGATTGCTGTGGAAGAAGGCTTCAGGCAAAGGTGCGGAGGGGAAGTGTTTGCTGTGGAAGTCGCGGAGGTCGTCCTGTGTAAAGATCAGCTCGGCCCTTATTGCAGTGTACGCATACTCTTAACGAACCTCAATGATAGTTGGAACGTTCATCGCCAATTCACAGCTCGCATAGCGATACTCGTTGGTTCGAGTTTCCGCGAGGTTAGTTCGTGGTGGAGGGTTATGCCTGAGTATTGGAGAGAAAATATTCGGTCGCATTTGCACGTGACAGCCAATTAAAATGTCTCCCGAATCCTTTGCACATACAAATCATCACAGGCCATAATATGTTAAAATGAAGTTGAAGAAGTTGAAATATATCATAACCGAAGTCTCGGCATGATTTCTGCTAGTTTAGCAGCTGCTAATTCGTTCTACAGGAATCAACTTTCGCAGCAATGATGCCCTCTCCATCTCCTATAGGAGTTCTCTCTCTCTCTCTCTCTCTATCTATCTCTCTCTCTCTATCTATCTCTCTCTTCGAGTAGCTCCTTCCTCGTTACCTTAATGTTTAAGTTGGTTAGAAGCTTTAGAACAGAAGGCGGAGCAGCAGCAGCACGAGCCGGAGGGTTTGCCCTATGGAGTCCTTGTTTTGTTCCTGGCAGAACGCTGACCGCCCGTAACCGAACCCTTCTAGTAGTGCACACGGGCCACGTCTTTTTGAGTTAACAATTGACGGTGCAAACGGATATTATAGCTTCAAATTAACAATAGCATTCGGTGTTTATTTCTCCAGAATTTAAGTGAGCCTCGGCATACCCACCTCGGAACTGAATATTTCTCTCAACCACACCAAAAATAGTGATGTAAGAGTTATATATTTGTGTTTACAACCACTATGCAAAATGAACTCGCTTTCCTAGAGAAATAATCCTGCTAACCGTACACCTTAAGAAATGCGAGGACACGGGCTCGGCCATAACAGATAACTGGCGACTAAAGGACGTGCGTGCAACCACCGAAGCTTTACTAGTTATTACAGATAAGAGACTTCATTTGGCCTCCTCTGCACGGCAGGGAATGAAAGTGAAATCACACAGCAGTTGTAAATGCATATGCATATGGACATAATTCTTACGCGAGGGGGTACCCGCGGGGGGGGGGGATGCTGCTTTTGAAAAAAAGCGAAGAGGCACAACAAGCAACCAACACCACCCGAGCGCAACGAGAACAGGGAATTCGGGGGAGAGCCCACCATAAAAGGGAATACTTACACCATGTACTTTTTAGTTTTATAAATGAAATAGTGAATGTTTGCATTTCATCAATTGCATTATCGTTTGCTCGAGGCGCCTGCCCTGCCGCTTCCTGCAGGCCTGGGGGATTTCGCGAACGCACGTGAGACTTGGCACAACGCCGCATGACGTCCCCATCGCTCACTCTTTGTTATACGCCAAACGCAGTGAAGAAGCCGAGAAAGTCCTCCGTACCGGCAACATGAAGCCCAGCCTCCTACTTGTGTATCCCACAGCTACAATCTGCCTCGTTCTCGCTGCGTCTGCACAGTCGAGGCCTCTCTCTTCCATACTAAAATCGTTACACATCCTCGGAAACTCGCAATTTCCGCTGACGAATCCTTCGAACATCGCCATGCCTCCAGGAGTCTCTTCTGGCGTCATAATCTCCGATGTGATGGGCAAGACCCAGACTATCGCCATATTCAGCGGCCTCACGAGGGATATTGACTCGGTTGCCGACCGCCTCGACGACGCTTCAAAGAATGCTACAGTTTTGGCCCCAGACAACGCTGCCATGAAAGGCCTTTCCAGGAAACCATGGGAAGACCCAAAAGAATACGAATCACTTGGCGAAAGTGCATACCAAGGCCAGGCTGGCGAGGATCGGGCGCATAGGAACATGCGGAGATTTGTAGAGGCACACATCGTTGCTACAAGCCCGTGGAGGGAGCACGAGAAGGTTGAAACTTTGGCTGGTAATACTGTCTGGTATGAGACCAAAGGGGGGGAGAAAGTAGTAAGCCTGAAGATCACCAGGGCGCTCCTAGATACGCTCAATGGATGGCTAACAAAAGACTCAGATACAACCTGGTAACATTCAAGTGCTGAGTGTTGCTGACAAAGTTGGCAATGGGGAGGTATGGATTCTGAAGGATGTCATTAATTATCAGTGACTCGAGTGATTTTTGTATCAAATTGTCCCTTTACTTCACCTGCATGGTTTTGTTAACGGAGTTCCGCGGGTATTTCCAGGGTTAGGCTGAACGAGCGGAGTCTACTAGGTTTGGTAGCTTCGTAGTATAGTGAAATAGTAACTACATTCTTTATCGAAGCTGGAGGTCGACGCACTATTATCCAAGTGAATTTCTAGGTCTTTGCTATTTTATTAGCCAACCTTGTAGAACCTGGAATGCTCTTATTTGCGTTTAAATTGATAAGCTGGAAGGGGCCACCTGCCGCAGCCAATTGTTCAAAACACCCCGCCTACCAACCCAATATCAACATCTACAAACACTGCCAGCACAATGGGTGATGGAAGCGACCTTCTTATTTGCGAAACCTGTGGCACTCAATTCGACGTACCCTTCAGCTCGCCCCTAAAAAGCTGCCGCATTTGTGATGTGAGATACATCCGCTTCCAACTGGATAACGTATCCCCACTTCGTCCTCGCTCACGAGTCCATCGTAGGATCCACGCCAATTCGTCCCTTCAAGCGGTCAGGCCTGGACAAGCTTGGCCAAGCTGAAGGAAAAACATGAGAACCATTTTGAACAAGATTCTGTGGATTCGCGGATCTGGTTCATTACCACCAACCCAAAAGTATGTCGCCTTTGGATGGTTGTAAAGAGATCGCTCCTCATGCTTGGTTCTAGTGCGGTATCGGAGAGAGAGCAATATTGCTTCAAACACCAGACGGGAATGTTCTTTGGGATATGATTGCTTTCATTGATGAAAAGACTGTAGACTTCGTATGTGCTTCTTGGATCCTACTTTCCCGTCTTCGAACATCCACTTCTCTGTTATCTGGTCTCCGACATAAGTCAGGCATGGGCTGATAGAGATCAAGATCAAAGCGAAGGGCGGACTGAAAGCAATAGTAATCTCACACCCTCACTTTTACACCACCCATCTCGAATGGGCCCGCGTTTTCAATTGTCCAGTCTATGTTTCCAAAGAAGACGAGGAATGGCTCAGTCGAGCAGACCACATAGGCGTCAGACACTTTATCGAAGGACCCACGCAAACCATCGTACCCGGTGTAACTGCAATTAAGGTTGGAGGTCATTTTGACGGCAGTCTGGTCCTCCATTGGGACAGCAAGCTTTTCATCGCCGATAGTCTGTATACAGTGCCTGTGGGTATCACTTACTCCGTTTCGAATACATTACTTACGAAACTCCAAGTCCGCCCTCTATCATGTAGACAGACTACCAGGAACGACAAGCTACGTATTCATGTGGTCTATCCCCAACATGATCCCATTATCGCCACCCAAGATCCACGCCATCTGGAAGGCTCTAAAAGCATTCGACTTCGAAGCTACCTACGGCGGATTCTGTGGGCAGGATGTTAGAGGCTCAGATGTGAAAAGCAGAGTGCTGGAGAGCATGAAGATCCAGGTCAGAGGGGAAGGCCACGAGAACCATGCGATTTTCGAAGAACGGTGTCCGTAGCTGAATCCGAACCAGACATTCCATACATGATTACAAGTGCAAATGGATTGATGATGACGTTTATTTCAATGCTATATCAGAGCATAGCAGAAAGAATGGGAAATTTTTGGCTTTGCAGCCTCCTGTAAGCCTCACGGCATCAATATGACCCCTCCATGGCTCCCTTATCGCTCGCAACAAAAAAACCAGCACATGTACATTTCAATGTCCCAGAAAAGACCAAACCCTAAGGATCTAAGACTCTCCATTCCGGGAGACAAAAATCTCAAAGAAGCGGCAAATGACAGAAGCTAGATCCTTCGATTTCGTGTCGGTGAGCGTTTCATAGTGCTACGCCCCCGATGACTCAACCCAAGACTTCGAGGAGGCAGTAACGCAAGAATGTTAGCTTCTGAACCAAAATCAGTTGTCCAGGCGTAGACTAGCGATTAATGATAGAATTGATCGACATATACCGAGGTCGATAGAAGATGATTCGTGCCACCTATGCAGTGACCGTGGCCTCTAGAGCGGCTTCGGCCACCTTCACAGCAGGGTTATCATCCTTTGCTTCTGCCATGGACACATCTCCCTTGCCATCCACTTCCTTCGATGTTTCAGGATCGGCAGGTGTGTCCTCTGGATCATCAGCTGGAGCGGGAGCCTCTGATGCATTCGCCTCCTCATGCTTCTCCTCCACCTTTTCTTCGTGATTGACTCCGTTAGTGGTAGGCACTCCCTGATCAGCTCCAGGTCCTTCAACGGCTGCTGCGGTTTCCACATCAGCGGCTAGAGCTCGGTTCCAGCCATTGAGAAGATCATTAGACCGCTTCTTGAACTGATAATCTTCTTCCTTCGGGATGGAGTTGAGCTTGATAATAGCCCTAAGAACCTTGTGAATCTTCGTCTTGCGGATTATCTCAGCCTCAAGATCGGCATATTGCTCGAGCTGTTTGAAGTAGTCGGACATATTGGCCATTTCCTCCTCTTTTGGAGTCTGATCGCGGGTAAGAAATCCTTTCTGCAACCTGTGACGTAGATAGAGGACTGTAGAGACATGATAAGTATATCTCTCAAAATAATAATACAGCTGGAGGCCAACAAACCTCCTTTCTCTCTCTTCTCCTTTACCTCAGCCTCAGTCATCGTCTTCTCCTCCACCTTTGGAGTCTCGGTCTCCTCTTCGCTTTCACCCTTCGCCTTAGCTTTCTTAGGTTTCGACGCTTTCTTGGGCTTTGCTGCGGAATCATCCTTAGGTGTCTTGTTGGTAATCTTCAGTTTCGTCTTCGGTGTCTTCGCAGGCTGCTATCGAAATTAGTCTCCACATTACGAGCTAAGGTTGAGTGATATTACCTTTTCGGTTTCACCGTCGCTATCAGTATCCTTCTTTCGCTTCTTTGACGCTTTCGCCTTCGTTGGCGGAAGGTCGCCGTCCTCATCCACATCATTCATCTCAATGTCTTCATTTTCCTCCACGGCAGTGCTCTTGCGCCTGCTTTTCTCTTTCTTCTCCTGTTTCTTGGCTTCTGCAGCAGCCTTCTCCTCAATGTCCGCCGCAATGGCCTTGTCATGTTCAAGAAGCATTGCCTTGAACCATTGCAAATCGTGCTCTTCAGCAGCAACGTGATATGCCTCCCATAAAGCCTTCGTCTTTTTACCTTGGTTGTTTTCTTTCACAGCTTGCTTGACCTCTTCCACATCAAGCGGTTGAAGGTCCGTATTGACCTGCCAGGCGCTGCGAAACAAATGTTAATGCTCACTGCAAAGAAAGTTTGACATATGTAGAGCCAAGGAGGCAAAACGACCTACAATTCGTTGGTTCCTAAGAACATGATGGGATAGCGCCTGTCTTTAGCATTCTTACCGCCTTCGAGAAAATCTTCGCGATAAGTGCCATCGATACGCTTTGCGCTCACAGGGCGCTTGCTGAGGAGACTCTCCGGCAGCATGTCCTCATCGCAGACAATGACAGGCCACGGAGGGAAACCCCTCATCGCAACAAACCAATAATCACCAGGTTCGACGTTGAGCCGAAGCTCGGGCATGGATTTCTTGCGATTAAGCGTCTTCTTCTTATGCTCCGGCACTCCGGGACCAGATTTGCGCTTTCCGCTACCCTTCTTCGACGAAGCAGGCGTGCCATTGGAGACTGGCTCCGTACGAGCAGCTACGCGGGCAATGTCAGAAACCAATCGCACTCAATATTTTACATCGAAGCAGCCGCAAACAGCGCTTCCATCAAGTGTTGACCTACCGGTTTCGCCATCAGCGCCAGTGTCTTCCATCTTCTCTGTTGTGGATGTGATCTCTTCGGAGGTAGTTGGTGCGGTTGGGATGGACGATAGTTTTGGCTCTGGATTCGCACGCAGGGTTAGCGAACATGTCATTGATATTGGAAAGCTTCACTCACCTTCAGCAGCCGCGTCTGCTTTGGAAATGTTGTCACTGTCGATAGTGGAAGTTGCGGGCTTTGCAAGCGCTTCGGTAGGACGCGCCGGCACTTCCTGCACCTTGGGAGCATCGTCAGGAGTTTGTGTGGTGGTATGGTCTGCCATTTTCTCTATGTCGACTAGCAGTTGCACGGTGGAGGCGACGCGTATGGTTCGCAGATGATGGCGAAAATGGATGATGAGATGCGCGTCGCACTGGCAAGGAAGGTCAAATGATGCTGTTGTAGGTGTTGTGGATGAGAAGCGATGGCGTTGATGGATTGGCGAGGTTGGAGTGGGCGGAGTGAGGTGAAGTGGAGGAAGAAGCTCCCACCTGAATTCACGAATTCTTAAAAGCGAAGGCGACCCAGGCTTGGCAAGTTACCAACAGGTCACGTGCGCAAACACCTTTCCGCCTGTGAGTCAGTCAATATGCACTCAATAAAGAATCGGAGAGTAACATGAGGATGATGAAGACACAATAAAGAGGCCGCGGGCTTTTAGAAATGTCGCAGAGCTGAAGGTATCGGTTGCTTCGATGTTTCGTGTTCATTCGTGCTGTGGTGGATCGGGCGCTAGCGCGAGGATGAGCGCATTGGCCGCTGCCGCCAGATTCCTGCCGCAATGAGCTGCCTGGGTGACCGGAGATGGAAGATTCGAGAATTGCATTCACAGTGGACGGTCCGTTCGACGAAGTGAATGAGAAAGAATGCTTGATGACATTGGAAGACGAGTTTGACGATGGCTGCCAATATGTACTGTACAACGACTACCAAGCATAACACAGCAAGATCATTGCCGCGGAATCGAGCGTTTTGGCTGACCGGCACTTTCGCGAATTTTCGAAGGGCCACAAATACAACGCTGCAACGCAGAGCAATAGCGATCAAGAACAAGTGTGTAAGCCACGGAGGATGATATGTTGAGTGCGAGACATGAGTCGGCAAATGCTGAGACGACGTTGGTGTTCAAGGAACAAACAGTCACGCGAAAGATGGATTCGACTGCGTGAGAGCAGTAGCTGCACAGGACACCGTTAGTTACATCGTAAAGACGATTGAAGCAAGAGAGACGAGAGGTCTTACCCCGCTCCGTGTACTTCCCAAAGGAGCTTTGTGCAAATACCTGAAGTCTAGCGATAAAGTTACCTCCCAAAGAACGAAACTTGACGAAACCTGATTGACTAGGTATCCCATGCCATCAGAAAGAAGTAACATAGGCCGATATGATGAATTTGGCCTTGAAGCAAGTGCGAGCAAGGGTTTAGGATGCAAGAACAATCTTACACCCACGAAAAGCGAAAAGGTAATACGTTTAAGAGCAGAGATCTGGGGTTCGTTGACATTGTTCAGGGAATTCAGGGTCCACTTTCCCCGTGAATATGGTAATACAGATCACCAACGAAATTGACAAGGAAGTCTCTTGAGCTTGCAGTAGATATAAGGGTGCAAATGAGGTCTCTGAGGAACAAGCGGTGGACAGCATCGAAGAATGCACCATGGGTTTCCTACTGCTTCAAAGAACGTTTAAATCGAGAGAAACGTAGGGACCAAAGATGAGTTCTAGAACAAATTAAATGAAACGCACGAAGAGAATAGGGAAACAGTTTAGCACCTACATTCTAGTCGGAAAGGTCTCACTGCGTCTCCTTGCCTCGCAGAAAGCGCTCTGCAACATGTGCAACTGAGCTGAAACAATGGTAGCTTCCGTGCGGCGTTCTATAGTTTTCCAAGACGCTTCTGGTAACATGAAGCTTCTGCGTTCTGTCCCGTTGATGCCGGTTCGCAGCTACCGACTTCCACCACGTGGAAGAATTCTACGATACCATTTCACCTCCACCAGCGCCGTGAATATGTTCCATATCGAGTCGAGAAATGTACGATGCGCGTACAAAGTGCCATACATTGTCCAGCGTTGTCCGAAATCTTTCAAGAGGATCGTTTGGAGAACCGAGAGGGTGAAAGGTTGCGTAGCGGGGTTCTTATAAATCGATGAGATAGGCGATTGTAAGGCAAAGCTCTTGAGGCAATATCCATTTTTACGGAAACTGTTGATCTACAAAGGAGAGGTCAACGGCGACGGTGCTTCGTAGAGTTGGGAAAAGTCCGCTTAACGATCAAAGGCGGCAATGGTCCATAGTTCTCGAGAAGAAGGCGGTTATTAAAAGTCGTCAAGAACAGCTTGCTGCTCTGCTTCCATTATGATAGATGCGCAAATGCCTCTGAAGGCGGGAAGACATTGAGACGCAGCTCGGGCGGCTTGAGGCAAGATTGAAGTACCGAAGTGTTGGCCCTCGCCCACACACGCCACTACCAGGCAAAGCCAGTAGAGTCACGTGCAACTATATAGTTAAAATTACGCAAAAATTTAATTGGAATAAAGGATTTGCTGGAACTCAACCTAGCGCTAACGGTTGTCTCGATCATAACTTTACAGCAGCAGGATTCCGGAAGAATTCTAAGTAATTCGCAACCTTGGAATAGAACTGCTTCCAAAGTACCGCACGGAGAGACTCCAACGCCTCCCGAAGCCGATAATGAAATCTCCAAAGTCACTTCGACACAAAACGTTTACAAGAGTTTGTCATGCATTCAGACATGAGTGGGTCAAAATTGGTGATTGTCGAGCTTGACTGGTGACTTTCAGTCTTTTCATCGAACCAACGGAACATTTATCAGACTAGGGAGTAAAAGGCAGCGCGGGTCTCTAACCTCAGCTCCAATGAATATTATACTACACTAACACAAAACTAGAATCCCCTTCCCATTCTCGGGGTCATAGGCCTTTTCACTGCACCTTGAGTTGCAATCCTCTTAATTGCGGTTGTCGTGGGCCTCTTCACGCGAGATCCATTCTCTTCGTTTGAAATGCGTCGAGCTTCCCGTTCTTTATCTTCTGCCATTTTGGCTTCCAACTCCGCTTTACGGTTGAACTCCATCTCTGTGACTTTCTTGTCCCGGGCTGAATAGCCTTTCTCTTTGACAGAGTAGAAGACGGCGCCTAGATCAGCTAACCAATGAGGATCGACTGCAGTAACACAAGACATGTACTCCCTTGAGGTCAAAATCAGCTCGTGGTAAACCACATAGTCTGGCAAATACCCAAGGCCGTACAGGGCGCTGGTGGGATGTAGTTGTATCGTAACACTTGTCCGCAAATTGATGTATTCCCCAATCCCCTTGACTTTTGCTGCCTGGTGGTAGTAGCCTGAGCAGATGCACTTTCTAATAATGTCCCAGTCTGTCCCGCAGCTTGTGAAGGTCATCTTGTGCATCTTCATAATGTCCTGGAGCTGGTCTCTGATTTCTTTCGCTCGCCGAAGAGCTTTTGGGTGTAGAAAATGTTTGATACACCAACCATCTGAGTGGCCATTTATCTTCCACTGAGTATAAACGTGTAAAAGAGTGAGATGGTCGGACTCCGGCACAAAAAACTTCTCTCTCGCAGCATCGGACTCCTCTTGGCGCTCTTTGGGGCGATAGAAGACACTTGGTACGGACAGCATCGACACAATTGTGAGCATTTCTTCACTGCAGCCGTACTCTTCAGATGTAATAATGAGCTTGGCTAATGACGGGTCCATGGGAAAAGCAGTCATCGTCTTTCCTAGCTGTGTGAGGTCACCAATGTTGTCAATAGCCCCAAGGGCCCATAGGTCGAAGAGTGAAGTAGTAATGGTGTCCTGCGGCGGTGGGTCCATGAAATCGAAATCCAAGAGGTCTTTTACACCAAGGGACTTCAGGAGAAGCACGGTATTTGCTAAATTCGTCCTTTGAATTTCTGGTATTGTTTGAATGTATAATTCGTCCCGAAAAGCCTGCTCAGTGTAAAGGTGGAAGCACTTCCCTGGTCCGGTTCTTCCGGCGCGGCCAGCTCTCTGAGATGCATTTGCTTGGGAAATGGGAGTAATTTGTAACGTGTCCATTCCCATGCGCGGGTTATAAACTTTCAATTTAGAGAACCCCGCATCGACAACGTACATGATACCGTCAACGGTTAAACTCGTCTCGGCGATGTTGGTCGCGACGATGACCTTTCGCACTCCTGGAGCAGCTCGATCGAAAATCTTAGCTTGCAAATCAGCTGGCATCTGACTGTAAATAGGGAGAATGCTGAGCTTCGGGGGGTCGTTCAATGATTTCAGTCTCTCTGCAACCAGCTCGCACGTAATCTCGATATCTTCTTGACCAGTCATGAAAACGAGAATGTCACCTGGCCCTTGAGATACATGGATCGCAAGCACCTGTTTGACTGCGCTGTCAACATAATCTGAGCACGGAGATCGCGAAAATGATATATCCACTGGAAAGGTTCTCCCTGGTATAAAAAACTCTGGAGCTCCCCCATAAAATCGTGAGAATCGTTCCGCATTCATGGTAGCCGAAGTGACGATAAGTTTGAGGTCTCTTCGACGTGCCAGTACTTTCTTAATTAATCCCATAAGAACGTCCGTATTCAATGCTCGCTCGTGGGCTTCATCCATGATAATACAGGAATACTTGTCCAAATCAGGCTCTACTAACGATTCTCGGAGGAGAACACCGTCGGTCATGTATTTGATTGCCGTATCTTTGCTGGTGCAATCTTCAAATCGAATGGCATATCCTACAAGGCCGCCGAGCCTGACCTGCATCTCCTCACTAACGCGCTTAGCTACGCTCATTGCAGCAACGCGGCGGGGTTGCGTGCACCCAATCATCCCGAATTTTGCGTAGCCATCTTCGTATAGGAACTGCGTCAGTTGAGTGGTTTTACCTGATCCAGTTTGACCCACAACGATAATGACTTGGTTATCCCGAATGACGCGAAGAAGCTCTTCTCGGACAGCAAACGCGGGAAGATATTCGCGCTGCTCTCTCAGCGTTTTGCTTCTGCTGAAAGCACTCTGGCCCTCACTCTGCTTCAGATGTTCGGCAAACTTGCTGCCTCCTTTATTATCCTCTTCCCCTGGCAAAGGCGCTGCACTGTCCCCTTCGTCCTCTTTGACCCCAAGCAAGTTGCCTAACGCAGTTCCTACTACATTTGTAGCTTCCTGTGCTTGTTTCTGCCGCTCTTTCTGTTGCCTTCTCTCCTTGACAACCTGACTGCCTCTCCTGCTGTAGACAGCCATATCGCTCTGGGGATCTCTGACCGCAGAAATAGGGTCAAGCTGCTTCGTGAACACCTTTCGTCCATCTAAAAATGGTGGCTTAAGATCGTGCACCAAAAGATGCACTCGTGTCGCCTCTTCCTCATCCTCAAAATCGCCGTCAAAGTCTCGCCGTTGGGCCACTCCGGAAGTGAGCATTCGGTTCGTTTCCCAAGCATCGTTATCTTTTTGCTTTTGCACTGCCCTCGCATTCACACGCCTGTTTTTTTTCTTTTCTGCCAAAGCAGCCTCCCTCTGCTGGTCGAGCCAGGTATTGTCTGCGCCTCCGAACGGGTTATGAGTATCATCTCCAAATGTGTGCCCGTTCTCTTCGCCCCCATACCAGTCTCGATCCAGAGCTGCGGTGTCTTCATCATCAATCATAGGTTCCGGTCCGTCAAAAGACTTCTGGTAAGGAATCGAAACATTGCGAGATATTCTCGGGGTCTGCACCCGAGAAGAGGCTGGCGAATCTCGGAATTTTCCAGAGTCTTGATGGGGTTTCGAGGTCCACGGTCGTGGACGTACCGAGAAATGGTCCGAGTCGAGCTTCCGCCTCTTTGGACTATCTTCGCGGCCCATATTGCTGGTGTGGCGTTATTGAGGACGTTAAAAAGTGTGTTGTTGATACCTAGATAAAGCCCAGGTAGAGCCTGTCGAAAACTGTCGACTGCGGTGAAAAAGACCAAGTGATATACATGCCAAGATTGCCGGTTAAACGCCGGGCGCCCCACCAGTTTTTTTTTATATGGACGAAGGTGCAGCCCCAATATTACAATTGTTTTGTAGAAAACCTGATCGTCATCATGTCTATGATAACTGCTACTACTTGGGTGCCTCGAGGTTTTGCTGCGCCATTTCCCACCAAATACGTCTTCGATGAAGATGAGTACGAAAGGATAGCCAAGCTTGCAAAGCTTCGATTAGACGATGCTAAGGATGACCTGGAAGAAGCCAAGAATACTGAGAAGGAGGCTTCCGGAAAACAACCTAATGGCAGAGGCTACGGTAATAGCCATAACGAGCTAAGATCCCACAAGTGAGCTCACCGTGGGATATACTATGTCGTTTTGCTAATTTTGTCCTCCGCAGTGAAATAGACGATGACCTGAAGGAATATGACCTCGAGCACTACGATGATGACGAAGACAGAGGTCAAGAAGGGGAGGGAGATACAATGGCCATGTTTGGCAATATCAAAACATTAGTGTACCACGAGTCTAACGCAGACGACCCATATATTACTATGCAAGAGCGAGACGAGGATGATGATGAACGAGAAGAACTGCAGATCCTTAGTTCGGACAATTTGGTATTAGCAGCAAGGATAGAAGACGAGGTAGCACATCTGGAGGTCTATGTGTATGAGGATGAGGCGGACAATCTTTACGTTCATCACGATATTATGCTACCTGCCATTCCTCTAGCGGTCGAATGGCTGGATCTACCGGTTGGAAAGGCTGGGGCTGAGAAGGGGAACTTTGTTGCTGTCGGCACGATGGACCCAGACATTGAGCTCTGGGATCTCGATACTATCGATGCCATGTACCCCAATGCTATTCTTGGTCAGGGCGGGGAGGATTCAACAAAGTCAGACAAACCGAAGAAGAAGAGGAAAAGGTCTAAAAAAGCCAACGATGAATACCACGTTGATGCCGTGCTATCCCTCGCAGCGAATCGCCATCATCGCAATTTGCTTGCCTCCTCCTCAGCAGACAAAACGGTGAAGCTATGGGATTTGAACACGACGAAGTGCTCAAAGTCATATTCGTACCATACAGATAAGGTCTGCTCGTTGGCATGGCATCCGAAAGAGTCAACAGTACTGCTGAGCGGTAGCTATGATCGCACTGTAGTTGCGGCTGATATGCGTGCACCAGAAGCAAAGGCACCGCGATGGGGTGTTGAGAGTGATGTGGAAATGGTTAAATGGGATCCTCATGCTCCCAATTTTTTCTATGTATGTTTATGCCTTCCCTGGATATTAGAAGAGACTGACAAAACTTCAAGATATCGACTGAAAACGGAATCATCCATTATCATGATGCTCGCCTTGCACCCGCGAACCCGTCAAACTCTAAACCTGTGTGGACGTTACAAGCCCATGACGAATCAATATCGTCTTTCGATATCAATCCATTCATACCTGGCTTCTTAGTAACAGGATCAACGGACAAGGAAGTCAAACTGTGGAATATACAACCTAGTGGCCCAAGTATGTTGGTGTCACGTAACCTAGGCGTCGGAAAAGTGTTTTCAACGACGTTTGCGCCAGATCAGGAAGTGGGCTTTCGATTAGCCGTTGCTGGAAGCAAAGGATCTGTCCAGATTTGGGATACTTCTACCAATGTGGCAGTTCGTGCTGCCTTTGCAAACAAGGTTGCCCCAGTCGAGGGAGAAGTGAAAGAACGGCTAGTGGGGCTGGACGAGGAAAGCAGTGAGTCGGAGTCAGACGAAGAGGAAGAGGAAGAGGGTGAAGAGGGAGAGGATGCTGGACCAGATGGATGGGAATCAATGGAAGAATAAAATGCTGGCCGTGATGAATCCGAAGGCCTACCTGTTGTGGGGTGCGGTAGCTAGTGTGGGATCTAAAAGTGGTTCACGCTGTTGAGTTAGATCTGAATACCCTCGCGCTTCGCGAATGCCGACATGAAATGGAGAGGCGTCGAGCAGTTTGTCCTACACTTTTTTTAATACTGTGATCCTGCATTCTGTTGTTTGAGATGCCGCTGTGCCGCTTCCTGCGCGTGTTTGTTCTTTAGATAACAAAGGCCAGCAACGCCATCAAGCCGCGCCTTTTTAAACATAGCCCAAAGTGGCAAACGTCAAGCTGTGATTGGTCCATGAAGCAAACGCATGGATTGCTTCAGTATTGGCTGGTGTTTACCAATGCACGCGGTGGACAGAAAAGCCCGCGCCCCAGGGCATCTTTGTCTTCTTCAGGAGGCAATTACACCACCAAACATAAGATAACTCTATCTCAAAAATAAATAAAAAACACTTAAGAAGTAGTGGTATCTAATAATGTAATTTTTCATCTATACTTTTAAAGTTTGTGGCTATAGATTGCTATAATTTTAATGTAACCTGTGCTGATCTAAGCGATTTTGGTGGTTTGGTGTGCGCGTTTTCATGTCCACCGCATGCAGGGATCCTTCAGAAAGGCTGGGGATCTTTGATACTCCAGGATGCTTCGGGTAAAAGGCACTCGCAGCTGTTTTGAAACGAGAATGACATAAGAATGAAGGGAGACTTGATCAACGCTAGATGGAAAGGACTGCTGGTACGGAGACAAGTAAGTCGTAACGAAGATTCCAGCGAAGTATATGAGAAACAACGCAGCATCGCGGCACGTCTTGCTCTGGCCGTGATTGTTAGACCTTCCCTTCCGCGCTTCCTCTGCATCATTAATTTATCTCGCGCGTCTTTTCGGAATACGACAGGTGGTTAGGTCGTCAGGGCCGTCTTTCGGCGAGTGTCTTCCATCTCAAGCTTGGAAGCCATCTCACACTAAAGTGCAGTATAACACCTTGAAACCATAGCCAGTTGAGATCAACACGCGCCGCAAGGTGATGGTCATGAGAGACCAGTCTTCCGACAACGCTGTTTCGTCCAAGCTGGAACAACGATAGGTCTGCCCCTATCCCAGCCACCCTGGCCAGGCACCACCACGACCGTTCTGCGACATGTTGGCGCCCGTTGTTTCGCTGAATTGGCGGCACTCAACGCCATGATTGGGCGGCATGCAAGCCCTTCACAGGCTGTGACAGGCTGGCCTGCGTGGCAAGCCTTCATCAACGGCGCTTCGACCGAGTTCAGATCCCACCATCGTGATCCCTCGGAAAGTGCAGCGAAACACGGCTGACCCTGGCGCCGCTCTTCAATCCACTCCCTGTGAGCTTGACCCAACTCAGGCAGCTCCTCAACCCTAATCCGCCGACTTTTCTCTCCTGCAGTCCGCTCCTTGTGACCTTCCCTTTCCTTCAAAATCCCACCCTCCTTTGTACTGCGTGACCTCCACCGCAGAATCGCTCTCTATCGCGACCTGGTTGTTCGCTCCTAACAACAGCTGGACTCCCTTACATTCTTTTGTACCACTTTTCACTTACACCCTCCTTTATATTTCTATCACACCGCTGCTAGTCAGCCGTACAAATCCACGCCCATCATTCCGTCGGGCTTCATCGTCAGCAGACGTCCACACATATCCTTTCGTCGGCAGATCGGTATCACACAGTACTTTACCATAGGCCGCACGTAGTACGGACGGAATCACAGGAACCAAGGCGACATCGGTAGCAAAATTAGCCGTATTGACCCTCCAACCCAGCGCCGACGAAACACACGCCTTCAGTTAATTGTCCATTTTATCCGCAGGCCCGGTGTCGCGCTCTACTTGTGCATTGGTGGCCAATTTATTCGTGACCTCCCCCGCACTCCCTGCCCGGAAAGCGAGCGGCTCTCTTCGAAAGTCCTACTGCAGCATATTCAACACATTTGAAATTCCATTCATTCTCCTCAAAATAGCCTTACAAAAATGTCGCTTGCCAGAGCCATGACCAAGCGCATAAGGCGCACAGAAATACCTCCGGCACCGCCGACTCCGGCTTCAAGCGCTAGAAACCCTGGTCAACACATTGATCGAAACAAAATTTCGTCTCCTGTGGCTCTGATATCAACGACTAATATGCTCTCGTACAATGCACCGGACATCGAGACGATGCGCCACGCATCTTCGTCGTCAGTCTCCACCGTGTCCAATAGCTCGGCCGAAGATTCTGATCATTCATCTTCCACGAATCGTTCGCGTTCGTCTTCAAATCACTCACGCGAAACTCTGACCGATGCCTCATCCGTCGATTCGTCGCCAACTTCTCCAGAGCCAAACCATCTCTCTTGCTACTTCCCACCTGTCAAAGCTCCGCGTCGATCTGTTTCGTCAAGCAATCTTCAAAGCAAATCCGATACGTCAGAAACGGCTCCAGCGATTCCCGAGCGGGCGCTATCGCATAGTAAACGCGCTCATGAACGCCTGGCCCACAAACGATCTTTGCAGACGATGAAGCCTCCAAGTAGCCTTCACAACAGAGAATCTTACCGCTCGTCTCGCGAAAAGCGGACTTCGGTGGATATGTTCCGACCCACCGTTGAAGAAGGTCATCCGTTTGGCAAGGAGTTAGAGCAGCTCAATGAAGTTGTCGAGGAGTTCGGTGGTGTTGTCCGCGACGCAGAGATGGAGGAAGACGTCGCCAGCATGACCAAGAAGGGCCTAATGATATTTTGCGCGAGTGATTACTTGGACGAAATCCAACCCCTCTACAGCGGCTTGTTCGAGAGTCAATTCCTGTCAGCACCGATGGCATGGATATAGCTCTAAAGCGAACCGAAGGGGGACTGGCTCTCTCAGGTGAACTGGCAGTGATTCGGCCCGATTTGCCCAATATACTCCAGGTGATATTCTTTGTATATATTTGAGGTTTATTTCTCTATATTCTTTACATGTTTCCCCTTTGGGACCCGCTGGTGGACGGAGTTTTTTGGATGCCAACGAAAATTGGGTAGTGGGGAAGTGGCGCCAGGGAGCATTTTCTCCCGTTCACTCCTTCATGATAAACGTTCATGATGGTATGTGCAGATAGTATCGGTTATTGCGTTGATAGGGCGAAGATGGTGACGGGTCTGAGCTTGTTATTGTTATCTAGACGACTGATTGCTGCCAACGTAACTTTACTATATCTTCATCATAGTTCCATATTTGTACTTGTAATGGCTTCGAGAGATTCTCGCACTGAAAGACAGCATGAACACAATTAATGCCGACGGTAGCGCAATATGCAATACAGACGCGGCGAGCAGCCTTGAATGCAGGGCGTCGGACCTGCGGAAAAACCACTCCCGCGATCCCGAACTTTTGTATCTCCGAACGAAATCGAGCTCCTTGAAGACTGCCATCGGCCAATTGCCCAACTAAACATGATCTGCCAGCGCTGTATGCGAGCAGCAGCTCGAACACGTATCCAATATGTCCGTGTCGATTCCAAAGCACTAGCAAGCAATCGGGCCCTCTCAACCACCCTCTCCCGCAATGCCAAAGCCATCTCAGCTACAACCGCGACAACTGCATCTCGACAAGACTCTCCAGATTCGTCGCACCAGCCAGCACCAGCTACATCCACGTCTGCCGCCCAACCCTTAAGCACACTTTTGACGCCTTCTCCAGCCGCAACCGGCATACAATCTAGCAAAGCAGCCGCTCCTCCAAGCCTGGTTTTATCGTCTGTACCAGCTGGAACGCCTCTGAAGGGCTTGAACTTTCTCAAAAGCAAGACCGATCCGGTCGCGATGGAGGATTCGGAATATCCATCCTGGCTCTGGGATATTTTGAAAAAGAAGGGAGAGAAGACCGAGGACCAGATGGAGGGAGATTTGTTTTGTGAGTATCCTCGATATACCCGTCAATTATGACGTTCCAGTCCGGTGCAACTCGTTTTACTGCTACGCAGACATCATGTCGATGTTTCCACGGGGGGTGCGATGGACTGCTTCCTAGATCTCTTAATTGCGGTTCTGCATTGCTAACAGGCTTTCCCCAGCAAAATCCAAAAAGAAACGAAGGCTGGCCGCGAAACGGCTACGAAAACAGCAGCTCATGAACCCGGAACTACTTGCCCCGAAAGTACCGATATACGAACAGAGCATCGATTTACCAGCAGGAAACGGGTCGATCGAAGGCGCAGTTCAGGCAGCAAATGCTAGAGAAGAGTTGAGAAAGGCGATGAGGGTGAAGAGGAGGAGCACTATCAAAGAAGGCAATTTCTTGAAATCCATGGGTTAATTTGGATCGCGTAGACTTTCTTTTGGACTGGCATGGTTTTCTCTGTACATTAATCGGAGCCGGTTACTTGTACGCGGGCTGATATTGGGCTCGAGTGGTGATGCTGTACGATTGAAACAGCTGCTATCTTGATCTGTAAGATGAAGGAACAAATCGATCTGTAACATATTTAAGATCTCCATCCGGTCTCAGAGATCAAATCGGTGTATTTTTGCCGCAAGGATATACGTTTAGTGGTCTTCTTGCCATGGAACTACCTTAGTAGGTTTCGACAACCTCATCTTTCGGTACTGAGTCCGCCGCTCAAATGAAATTTCAGGTCTTTCGGGCCTTGCTTCGGCGAGAACCTTATTGTTCTGCGCTGGTTCAAGAGTCAAATTCGAAAAAGGAAAAATATGTAATACAACATTTCCAGGATTTCCCGCCTAACAACAGGGATCATCACACAATATGGTCCGAGCTTGCGTAAAGTGCAGGGAGCAACTGCCCGCGTTGCCTCAGACTATGGAAAAACCAAATACACAACGTCGCACATCTCCAAGTTAATCATATTGAACTACTGCATTATACTCCTAGTCCACCAACCAAAAACTTCCGCCATGAGCAACAATGAGGCCCATAGTCAAGACGACGAGCGTGATCTCGAAGACAGCTCAGATGAAGACGATAGTCCAGATGAGAACAGCGAATATACCGCATCTCACGAGCCCGTCCCAAATAGGCTCATCTCCCCAGAACGCCTGCAATGTGAGAACCCACGCATCGCCTTGAAATTCCTTCGTGGTCTGCCCCAAGCGGACCGTCGCATGATCAAACATCTCCGTTTCACGCCGGACGCACTCACCTTGGCCGATTGGGAAAGTTTCGAGTACTGGGACCCGTTGCGGTCGTATGTGCACCAAGAAATGTGCCTGGAGTCGCTAACAGTGTATGTGCCTGGAGAGTTGTCAGCGAAGGTGACGATCCAACGGAAGACGGCGAGGGTGGGGAGGAAGGACTTCGATTGGACTGCGCTGAAGGTCTTAGCAGGCGGGCTACGCCAAGGGGCGTTTGTGAGGTTGAGGCTCTTGTACCCTGTCGTCTACGACAGCATAGCGAGTGTTGAGGCTCTTGAAGCTGTTCGACATGTTTCAAGACCCCGGACTGGGCATGAGGAAGGCGAAACTCCTGTCATCGTTGCTAAACTAGCTGGTAATGAGCCTGGTGAAGTTGGTACTATCATAATCTTTGAGCGGACGGAATCAGAATTGAGACCATACTAATTTAGCTAACGCATTTTATATATATACAGTATATACAGTATATATGTAGCCCTTAAAACAAATTGAATGTTTATTAGAATATTAACACTATTCTGCTCTACTATGAAGTTATAAAAGCTTAAAATTACTAGTAAAACGTAAAATACTAGAAAGAGAAGAAATTATACTTTTAATAGCCTATAGCTATTAAGTTTACAGCTTGGCCGTTATAACTAATGTCATAAGAGATCTTGAGACGTATTGAAACTCCGGAATGAAGGACCGAGTTCGTATTTAGGATGGGTACGCAAAGAGTACCATGTTGTATAGGAATTAAGTATTGCTCTTAATACTTCTTCCTACATTAAGAGACTAAATACTAGAGAATAGTAGTGCGGTCTCCAGGGAAAAACTATATAGGAAACGTCTAGCCATTAGGATTCTCTTAATACATTCTGTTGCCAGTAGGGTAGGGAGAACCTTAATAACCAAAATTCAATTTTGTTGCTAACCCATCACGTGACCAAGGTCTCGTAAGTTCTTCAATCATCTTTTCTACCTGCGTCACTAGCCGGTCCCCTTGTTCTTCCGGGTTAGGATCCTCACCTGTTTCGTATTCGTCCATTGTGGGTTCATTCATAACAATTCCACGGACTAACAGAGCATCTAAATTAACTACAACTTTCAACATCGACTAGTCATGGATCGTATCCTCCAAATATTATTACATGAATCAATCAATATCGACAGTGTTCTTTTTTTACGCCCCGTCGATGCAATGGGGGTCTGTCGCCGTAATACGCTATTCCCACTTAACTTTCTACCATGGGCCTCGTAATCTAGCCCTGTACGCCTATTCTGCCAACACCGATCTCAACATGATCAAAAAGCTAGGGTGAAGTTTCTTCAACTCTGAAATCGGAGGCTTGGCCGGCTCCCCCGCCGTTCTCCTAAGTCGCTCTATTATTCGCGCCCTCCGCTTCCGCTCCACAGCAATCGGGTTTGCGATTTCTTCATCATCTAGGTCGCTCTCACTCTCATCATAGTCGCCATCTTCATCAAGTTCAAGGTCTTGTAGATCGAGCTGTATGAAAGCCCATGAGTTAGCATTTTTATCATAACTGGAAGCTACACAGTACATAAACGTAAGGCACAAAATATAACTAACCTCGTTGAGACCAAAATCACCCGCTTTGAACGCACTCATCCCAGGCATCATGTTAGCTGATTCATCAGCTCCGGCTGAAGCCATTTTTTGCCTCGTCTTTTCTTGGTGCCACTTCTTGCGCTCCGTTTGCCATCTAATCAAGGAATTGATTTCCCGCACTGTTAATCGTTTGTCTATAATATCCGAGTCCAAAGCGCCCTGGACCAATGCGTTCATATCTAGCTTCCCGCCTCCTTTTGGCCCGTTGCGGAGAAACTCCAGGATACCCTCTAACCAACCCATGAGTTTATCAAAGAGTCCATTATCATGGATGTGGACCTCGTGAACAAACTTGTAGAAGTTATGTTCGTGGCGAGCACAGAGGTCAATGAATGCTTGCACCGTCTGATTGGGGTCTGCAGAGATATCTTGACGCTGCGCGGATTCGATGACTTTAATAGTGTCGTCCACAAACATGGCGAAGTCTGTGATGCTGTTATACACATTTGCTGATTTGTAAACGCGTACAAGAGGCTCGTAGAAAATCGTGAAAAGGTCGCGGAAGAGTTGCAGCGTGGTGGGCTAGACTGTCGTTAGCTTGCACCGAAACTAAATGCAGATTCAATGGCATTAGTGAGGAATGAAAGCACACCTCTTCTATGATCTGCAGCATCATAACTTTGTCCCGCTGCCTCATAGAGAGCTTAAGAAGCTGCTTGAGGTGAGCGAAGAGCTCCGCACCTTGTTGCATTTCTTCGTCGACCTGGTTTGAATTATTAGTACCAACACTGCTGCTGTAACTACTTGACTTTCCGCTCAAATGGCTATGAAGATTTTCAACAGCACTAGTCCACGCAACATAGGCATTGAAGACCCTCTCAAATTGCCCTGGCGTTAACTCAGGGTTAAAATGTTCCGAGCGAAGGATGACTACAACAACATCGATACCTTCCGCTGCCGCTTCATTCCGAATGATGGTCTTGACTTCTTCTTCCGCGTTTGTGAATGCTCTAATTTTGTCACACAGGATAGGATCATTGATCTTGGTGGTGGAAAGAGTGTCTATCGACCTTTGGACCGACTTGACACCATCACTGATTGCCAGACCAAATATTCGCTGCATGAGTGAACGAGCGCCAAACGGTTGAGCAAGGAAGAGATCCAGGACCCCGGCCATGACCGCAGCAGGGTTAGCGATGCGGATCACTTGCTTGAGGACTGTATAAGGAACCAAGGAGTGGATTCGCTTTGCTTGCGCAAAGAGCTCCGGAGAGTTGTCTTCCGCAAGGAAAAGATGGTATATGGTGGCGGCGACTCTGTATGGGAAGTTAACATTTGTGGGATTGTAGGTGGTTCAGAGCATACTCTATTCTTAACCATTCAGCAAACTTTTGATACTCTGGCCTGAGTTCAGCTATGGTGTTCTTTACCCGAATCTCCTGGAAAAGATGTGTTAGACCGTCTGCGACAAGTAATTGTTAGTATCGGTCACAAAGTGGCGAGACGATGTTGCTGACTTCTCTCTACTATCTCCCTTCTGAACTTCTCCATATGAACATCAAGTTCTTGCGCTCGTTTCCTCGCGATCTCGTAAAATCGCCTTTGCTCCTCAATCCGTTTCTCATCCATTTCTTTTCGCCGCTCGATGTCTTCCATTTCTTCCTCGTTCAATGTGATAGGATTTTTTGTCAAAAATTCAGTCATAGCATTGGATTTGGCAATTGCTTCGATTTGGAGGAACGTTCGGAGAAAGGCTCTTAGTGAAACACGTTGCTCTTCTCTGTAGAGGACCCATGGTTCTCGAGAGACTATGTTATCGGTTGACACTCGTGGTGAACGATTACTCCAAAGCGAGTTGGAGGAGGCGTTCCGCCTGTAATTGTTGAAAATGTAACCTCGAAGACCACCGTTCTTTCCATTGTCATACGAGTCATGCGCGGAAGTTTCTTGGGTCGACCCTGACGAAACCGAGTCCACATCATCTTCTGGGTCGGCGCTGAGCAATGAATTGCTCTTATTTTTCCTAGGTAAAGGCGCAAGAACCTTGCCAGGCAGCTCTAGTCTTATCCGCTTATGCAAATGCACGAAATCCGAGTAGCGACGGCCTACGTATATGTCCGCTTTGTCGGCGTGTTTTACTCGAATCAAGAATTCCTTGGCGAATTAAGTGTCAGTGGGATCTTTGAATGATTATTAAGATCACTGAACCGCTGGCCTAACTTACAGCGTGCGTATGATACCTGATATGCTTCTTGACAGACATTGTCCGAACTCCTGCCACGTTGACGTCCCACCCATTTATTTCATGACCACTTGGAATGTTCACCGCGAGCCCGTTTTCATTCGCACCGCGCTCTACTACTTCCATTTCCGAAAAGCGTATGCGCTCTTCGTAGCCAGAAGCTGTTGGAATGCCAGATACCATCATCAGTTCCACCAATTTTTCGGCTTTGAGAGCAAGTTTCTTCCTCTTGGTGTCTTCCAATCGGTCTTCGGAGGAGGAAATGTGTTTGTTCGCAAAGGATTCCAAAAACTGTAATACCATTGTTACTGCATTAGCAACTTTCTTTGAGGGGAGCACACTAGCAAACGCACGACTTGTAATTTATTCTGCCAAAATTCTTTCTCTCTGGCCTGATCCAGGAACGGGAAGTTGCGGACATGGTGTACGAAAATGTAGCGCAATATGGGAAGTTCGGAGTCCTCTGGGGCAACTTCTCCAGCGTCGGAGCGGAATGGTGCGCCAAACCTTTGGAGGGCTGTGGGGGACGAGAGTTCTGAAATCTCATATTTGGTCTGCTGTGAGATGAGCTCTCGCTTCAAGTCTATTCCAGTTAGCGATGGTTTCCAAAGGGGATGTTTTAAGCTTACAATGCTCTTGTTTGCCGGTAAGAATGGAGCCTTCGGGAGGCACAGAGATCATAGACAGTTTAGAGAAATTAGAAGTCCCTAATCTCGCCACACGCGGTCTATCTTCCGAAACCAATCCTGGTTCACCAAAGTTTTTGACCGAAGGCGCGCTGTTCATGGTTGTAGGCTCGACTGAGCCATTGGACGTCAGAGCTGGGGGTTCGTTTTGGGCCATGAGGGCAAGGTCGACAACGAAGATGATCAATACAGTGTAAGATACTCGCGGAAGGTGTATTCGTACGATTATTGCCCGCGTTAACGCGTGGCTAACTATGACGCCGGCCGCGGCGCTGAGTCCGGTGCAGGTGAGCTTGCCGGCAGAAAGAAGGCAAGAACAAGGAAGGACAGGACCTTTACTTGTCAGCTGGCCACTTTGTCACAGGATAGTCCTCATATCCCTATAGACACGAGAGATGGGAGACTTCTAGCGTAGACGTGTCGTGAGGATCAGCAATGGTGTTGTTAAAAAGCCACCCCTCCAGCGCTCCATTATTTACGGGGGGGTAGTGAGGGCCATGTAGCAGGCAGCGGACGGCCAAGCCTCATTCGTCACCGAATATGGCGCGGCGTATCCTGACAAAGCAGAAACTCTGGCCTCTAAAGACGCAAGCAGATCAGATCAAGGACCGTGTGTCTAATAACTTACCAAGGTCGGTTTTGCGGTAGCATCCAAGAAAAAGCAAAGACATTGGCACCAGACCGCAAGGCATGGTATGGAAGTCATTCCCCACTAAGAAAGCTTGGCCCCGCCCTTTTACTGTTTTGGGCAGTTGAAATTTAATATTGGATCAGCAGCCACCAAATATTACACTCGACATCAACTAAATGAGACAATGGGCATTCTTATTGGGACGTGCTGCCCTGCTGGGCTATCTCTTTTCAATGCGAATCACAACAGGCCCAAACTCCTGCATAGTCCTGACGAATGTGCTTCGAGGCTTTTAAATTGGGCTGCCGTGTTTGCGCTCGTTTATCTAATGATCCCTTGCGCTAATATTGGATCAAGCTGATTCAGTTCTTTGTCCACGACAGTTCGCATCGAACATTACTAGCGCCACTAAAATCCAACAGCCAGGCCCAGGGAATCTCCCTCTTTGCTGACCAGACTGCTCCGCACAAATGATGTTCTTCCAAGACCTTTCTCCGAACTTTGAATACTGAATCGAAGCTACACTAGTCCAGAACCGAATCGTGTCCTGTACTCAGGCCTGTACCTTAAAAGTGCGCCCACTTGCCGTTTTCCGCTCCTTTTCATCGCCCTCTGGCCTAGCTCTCCGCAGAACTATTCGAGATTCAGCATGCATATTATTACACGAGATAAGTCTTCGGTACCTTGGAGGAAATCTGCTGTTCGCCTTCGCATCCTTGAGTGAATATATGCCTGTCGAGCTTTGAATTAGCATATAAAAGCTACTCGGGATTGTTAGAAGAGTCTATAACCTTTGAGGCTTTGATGTGATAGTGGAAGTAGTCTCGGAAAGTCTGAATATGCGATATAACCTCGTCGCGCCGTTGTTTTGTCAAGTGTCGAGGGAACAGCACTACAGCAATCAATATTATAGTCCATAGCGGAGTACTATTGAACCAACCGAAGGTGATGTAGCCAATCTCCCCTGCTCCAGAAGCGGCGAGGCCGGGAACATTTTGAAGCTCAAGCGGAGGATCGTTGCGAAAGAGTACTTGAGGGGCGTTTTGGATAGCTCTCCGCCTAGCGTCGACAAATTCCTAAGGGAAAGAGTTCAGGGCAGTCCGATTAATCTGTGTTTGTAATTGGGAATTGTGTTACCTGCAAGAACACTTTGCCAAATATCCTATCCGTCTCTTCTCGAAAGATGGTGCTGAAGATGACAGTCACTCTGTCATGACTGGCTATGATGTATATGGCCTCTTCCTCCCGGTAATGTATGGCACGGACCTCGCTGCCTTCTCGGACTCCTTGTGGTGCTTGCTCAGAGGTGAACTTTGACGCTTGCTCTTGAAGTTCGGTGAACTCATCAAAAGCCTGTTCGAATGGTGCAGCCATAGCATTCCGTTTGAGAAGGGAGATACGGCGAATCAAGTCGTCTCGTGCATCTAGACACATGCGTGTTAATGACAGAAATAATTTGGAGACTAACAGCGCTCACCTTGATCCACTGGAAGATTTTCCAAATCTACTTGGACAGAGAAGTCGAAGCCCTGCTCAGCAGGAACAATATAGGGCCCATACTCGCGTTCAAGCACCGATTGAGCACCATATTTAACTAGCTCCTGAAAGCATTTTACTGAGAGGGAGACGACGATTTTAGTCTTGGATTCTGGGGTCGAGATGTGAAAGGTTACACCGTCAAAGTCGGAGACGACTTGATCAATTGATACAGGTGGTGCGCTGTGAACTCGATTGGTCAGCCATGCGCAAGCAGGCAGCGGGATAGAACTTGCCCCGAAAACCGGTCCTTGAGTAAAGACTCTATAAGGACATTCTGGTAGTCGAGGAGGAGCATGGCTAGGTAGTGGTCCTGAACAAGTGAGTGAGACGGTTAGTTGGCAAATGTGCTTTCGTCAAGGCTCCCAGTTGATCCCACCATGACTAAGCGACGGTTTTGACTTGGCAGTGATTCAGGCCCCACCCTACCTTTCTTTAAATACCCAATAATCCCCGCGCTTCCTCTGAACTACATTGTATTTTTTTTTCTAATGCCCATTTAGAAGGCTCTCTCTGAAGCCTAGAAAAGCCTACAATAATAACTATTTCTTTAGCAGAATTACATTTCAGCATAGGCGCAAGGCCTTGAAGCTAGCTACTATAGTTTGGGTTCGAGAGGTTCTTTAGCTAATTTCGCACTTATAACAAGGAACTGAATCAGTTGCCCCGGATTTTGATACACAATCTCGCACCTAAATACATTAATTCTATTTTCTAGGCCATTCTTGCGAGGCAATAATGCACCACCCTAAAATATCGCATATATAATAGTTAAAGTTCTAGACAGCCTTAATAGGCCCTAAATCCCTCACCTACGTCTAGTCTTCTTGAATTGCTTCCAATTACATACAAAGTTCGGAATTATACACAAATTAGCTTAAATTCAATATTATATTATTTAGAAGGCTCTTTTGGAAGACTATTTAATAGAGCTTGATTTGGGAGCTTGATTTGGGAGCTTGATTTGGGAGCTTCATTTAAAGGACTTGTTTCGGGGGAGTTTGAGCTGATGGCGTGGACGGAGGTGCAGAGACACGAGTAATAGCCATTTGCCCTTCGACTTCAGGACGACATCAAAGTGATTTGAAAGTGGACAGCAAGACGTTTATAATAGCACTTACTATGCCTAGAACAAATTGTTAAACCTCACTGCTGTATGAGATCCTGGAATTAAATCAACGCTACCTAGTTACAGCTTGTTTCGAGGTGTTATCAGGACGCATGGCTTAATTGGTATGAGAGAGCATAATATCCGTGCAAATAGCCGCTTAGATTTGATCTGACAATGAAGCAAAAGTCTCTAGATCATCCAGTTGAGGTATCTCTCTCCTTTTACGCTTCTGCAGTGGGTGTCGTGGTTGTGTGCGCTCCGATGTAGGTTGATTTGCTGTTGTCGGTTCAGGCATACTTTCATCGTCAGATTTTGCCAATGAGTTGTACTTCGCTGTGGCCATTGCCATTGTAGACTTTTCCATAACTGACTTCACTTGGCTCCTTGTCTGCCTCAGATTTTGGCTGAGTGCTGCCTTCCTCTTCTTCCTGGAATTCTGCACGTTTGATTTATCTGGCTCGGCAATAACAGTTCTGGGCAGTGTCTTGGGTCCTTCCGACGATTTCGCGACAGTTTGTTTCTGCGGTGCAGCCCTGGCGGAACGTCTTAGATGAGCATGAAGCGTAGGAGACTCTTCAAGGAGAGAATTGTTGACAACGGAACTATGACTGGAGTCAGCGTCAACACTAAGGATGGTTGGGTAGCATACGGGCTAGGTTAAGAAGACCGAGAGATGCCTTACCTTTGGTCTAGGCCGCCAGAAAACGGGCTGTGAGGGGCTTGCACGGCAGATGATACAGGTTTTAATTCAAGATCCAATTCAGTGGTCGCCTCAGAGGACGGCAGGAGTGCCGCCTGTTGAGTCTTGATCTCGCGATTCAATCGTGCTACCTGAGCATGGAGCCGATTGCTCTCGTTTCTCATTCTTCTATTGGCATCTTCCAATGTGTGCATTCTGTCAAGCAGCGCTTGAGTCTTTCGGGTGTCATCAGTCCTCCGTGACTCCACAGCATCCAGTCTCCGCGTCAGGACTTTGACATCCACCGGGTCGTTCTTCTTGGTCAGCTTCTCCGATACCTTCCCTTGCTTCTGCAACACTGCCTCAACATCTTCGATTTTCTTTAAGACCGCTCGATAAGCCGATACTGTCTGCTGCGTCTCAATATCTACCGTCTTACTATGCCCTTCAAGGACTGCAACCTTATACGCAAGCTTCTTGACCTTTTCGCTCTCTTCATTCATCAGCGTTTGCCTCTCCTCATCAAGCTTCTCGATCCACTCCTTGACCTCCTTGTCATCGTCTTCGATTACTGAGATGCGAGTCGCCATCTTTTTGATGTCGTCGATGCAGCTCGTAATTCGCTCATGGCTGGTCTCTGTAGCTACTATCCTGATGTTAAAGGCTTCGTTGGACTTCTCGAGGTCTTTTATACGGTCAAGGAGGTGCCCATGTTCGCGCTTGAGCTGATGTGCCCATAGAAGTGACGTGGGGCTGGATGGGCGCGGTACCATGACGTGTCGAGCGTGGATTGACAGCAGATGGACTTGATATTTGTGTGTTTATGGAAATTCAGGTGAAGCTTTACTACAAGTACGTGATTGTTTCCCGAAGTATAAAGTGGCTGAAGGTGTCTCATAGAGGCCTTCGAATCGAGATGTGTCCTTCGCTGATAGCTGAGGGCCATGCAGTGCACCTTCGGTGTATGAGTAAAGAGACGACCTGGTTGCAGTTTGGACAGAGACCTCTCCGATAATTGCAGGTTGTTGTTGTTCCCTCGATGATTTGAAAGAGTAGGAAGGTGGGGCAGTGGCAGAACCCGTGGATGCTTCGGTGCTCACCAATCTCAACCCAGAGGTCATGAAGTCGTACAGAGTGCAGGCTTCAAGCCTCGTGCTCACGACATTACACGGTGATTCACCTGCAAAGTACAGTTATTATATGAAGTTGTTTTAAATTCTTATTTCTTGCAAGCTACTGCTCATGTCATAAGCCTGCTCGCTTTGGTCCCTTGGGAATGTCAACTAGTTCGTCCTTCTTGATGATCCTGATCTTCGTGTCCTTTTTCGGGATTGCCTCAACGGTTGGCTCAGACTCGCTGTCCTTGCTCCGGTCCCCAACGCTCCGGTCATAGCTGCTAGGATCGATTCCCAAGATGCCACCAACATTGTTGCGGTCACCCGGAACCGAGAACTCGCGGAAGGCGTAGCGCCATTCGTTCAAGAAGCCCCGAATGGCTTTGCCTACTTTGTCCTTACCGTTCTTGGAGTGATGGCCTGTTCCAGTAATTGCATAGACTGGGCGAGAAGAGCTTTGATGCTTGAGAAGAATGCCTTCGAGGTAGGAGACAGCTTCATCGGGATGTAAGCCTTAGTGGTGTTAGTATGCGCGACTGATTTGATCCAATTTCATGATTGGTAGCTGATCGAATTCATGAAGGCGCATGAAAATAGACCTACCGTGCAGATCGACATAAAGTTCACGGGCATTCTGTCCACTATCCTTATTACGCTCTTCGTATAAAATGCGCGCAGCTTCACGGTGTGCTTCCCGCATGAGGTTGTTCTCACTTTGTCCGCGGAGACTAAGAGCTTTGGCTGCACGAGAATCACTGCGGTTCCAGGCTTGCGCCGCGCTAAAGAGACCATCAACATTGTTATACGTATGCAACGGTGGAATGAGCGTTACCTCTGCAAAAACTTGTTCCTCATGCTCCCGTGCTTGAACGCCTCAGCTCTTGCTAGCAAATATGCTTTGTTCGCATTTTCACCCGTCTCAAGCCAAGGAATATGCTTAGGAGGTGGAATAGCTTGTGCCGCAGCACTATTCTCTCTGCTGCCATTGAAGCTCCTCGCAGGTCTCAATCCTTTGCGCAGTTGAGAAGGACTTGGTGAAGGTGACATCCGGACGAGATCCGCAAGGCTATTCGCCCCTCCGTTTTCTTTATGGCCGTGGCCGTGGCCTCCTCTCTTGCCATGGTGCCTCTTACCTGCTTTAGCTGCTGCTGCAGATCCTAGGGTTGGAAAAGCTTCGTTGTCATCAACAGCAGGAACAGAAGGTGTGTTAGCGTGGGAATGATGGCGACTGCTTGGTCTGGAATGCGGGCGACTGGATGTGCTTGGTGTGAAATTCGGGAAGGGACTCAGGCCTGGTGGCGGAGTAGTGACATTTACGCCAGTGCTATAAAGCTGCTCTAATGGCGTTGGCTCAAGCGCTTGCAACTGTGGGGTCCATTGCGGTGAGCTGACAGGCTGAAGGGAGGGAAACGACTCGTAATCCTGCATTTGAAAATTGGGGACTGCTGTTTGAGTAGGAGGTGTGGATCCACCCTCTAGAACCATCCGAGCCATCAGAGAAGAGGGATCATGAGAAAATATGCACGTATTGCCTGCCAGACAGTTCCCCGTCATAAAATACCTAGATGAAGTGACGTCAATATCCTATGCTTGTGTAGCCGGGATAGGAGTCGAAAGGTGACTTACTTGCAAAGAGTTTTACTAGTATCATGACTGAATCTACAGTCTGCTCGCGCGCAATGCCCGCTAGAAAGAAAATATTTACACACAATGGTGCTCTTCGCTTGCCCTGATGGGGTAGCAGGCCGAAATGATGGGCTCATAGATTTTCCAACCAGGAAAGTTCGGTCGGGTTCCGCCGTGGTCTGAGGCTGTTGGATATCGAAGGCCTGTGAGCCCATCAAAGCCATTATAGTTGAACTGAGGTCGTATCCATTGGATTCCAGAGCTTTCTCGATTTCCTCGTCCGAACGATCATCTCGGAGGATTGAACGAAGCATGTCGTACGGACTCATATCCATTATTTGGGGCTGGACCCATTCTGCGGCAGCACCATTAAGAGTGCCATCGCCAGTGAAGGATGATTCAGTGCTGCCGGAGTCATCATTGACCAGCCAGTCAACTGTATCGCTCCCAAGATCCCCGTATACTTCCGGCGCGGGACTGGTCTCGCTGGGCTGGTATGCGCTCAGACTAGGACTATGAGGAATGTACGGAGTCGAGAATGCTAGACGAGGAGATGGCCGGGGAGAGGTGAAGGGAGAGGCGTTGGACGATCTGGCTCTAGAAAAACCAGGAGGTGCGATTCCGAACCCGGGTGGAGGATTTATTGTCCTTGGTGATGAGCTTACTGGAGTCGGTGCCCGTCCCACCTGCCAAGGAGCGGGCGATGGGCGACGAATTACTGTATGGCGGCTGGGTGGAGGGGAGCTTGAGGAGTTTCCAGCGTCGCGGAAGCGCCAGAGAGCGTCCAGCACTGCGTTTTCAAGCGACTTCCCGGTGAGAGATGTGTCTTTGCGTAAGACTTCCTCTAGCTTATCCGTCTTGTCATCGTCTTCCAGCGACTCGTCCTGCAGCACCGGGAGGCACAACTCATAAACCTCGTCTGACACCATTATGAAGTTGACGTGATTTGTGCAGTGAGGCCGTGGTTGATGTGAGGGAGAGAGCTAGTTGAAACGGAGTGAGAAGTGGTGGTTGTTGTCGCTTGACGGGGGGTAAATTAAGGATGGAGCTATCGCCGAGGACTCCTGGAAGGGAGAGGCGGGCGGCGGAAGAAGCAAAGAGTGAGGTGGTGAATGAGCAAGAGAATGCCGTCAACGAATTAATTGCTAGTATGGAGCAGTCGGGAGTAATTGAAGTTTCTCTAGACCAGCCTTATGCAGGCGCATGCCGATAATGTGGGGACGGGATCTGGGAAGGTTATCTGCGCTAAGGTTAGGTCAACGACGTGGAGGAAAATGGAGCTTAAATAATAGCACGGCGTCTTACAGCGCTACATGGCATTAGAGCGCTTCGTAGACTCGGGGCAATTTCGAAAGTGAGTGAGTGAGGGGTGTGTGTGAGCTGTGTAGATAGGTAGCTAGCTCGGAGGTGAGGGCAGCTGAAGCTTGACGAGGCCCGTGGACGCCTTCGCCTTCCAGAAGGACTTGGAATTGATTGGTGTTTTGTATCCTTCTTTCCCGCCGCGGCGACGACAATGGGCCCTGAACCGTGCCTTCTTTGCCGCCCTTTGGTGCTCTCGCCTTGCCCTTTCACCGGCGCCAGACCACCCAGGCAGGCACCTCGCAGGGTGGGAAAACAGTGGCACATCAGCTGCTAGTAATATGGCATAAACCTAATACCTCGAAGCCAACCACCCCCACATATGCACCTGTCGAATAATATGCACCTAGGATCACTGGAAGTCTCTAGTCTATGTCGCCTATATAATAAGAGCGTTAGTGCTTGTAAAAAAAGTTGCCTGTTTTGTGCTACATTTGTCCCTATAAGGTAGAACAAGCACACCCCAAGTAACGGAATACACCTGCAGCCATATCAAGTAAAACCAGATATTATACTCCAGCATAGCGAGGAAAGGGGGTTTAGGGGAGAATCCCCTATAAAAAGTAACACTACACTATGCACTTTAATATTCTACAAAATAGTGAATGTTTTTATGGGCGTTTCTCTAAACCCCCGTCCTCGCTGCCCCCGATGTGCTCAGGATTTCTTGAACTGTCGGCAGGCACCTGGGTGGTGGGCACTGGGCAGCCTGCATCCGCCGCCTTCAAGGCGTGAAGAATGCCCCAGAATTGCGCCCGCCACGTTTCCAAGTGGCCGACAAGCATTTGTTGGTGCTTGTGGCGCAGCACGGCTCCGTGGCTTGGCCAGTTTCCTTCGACTCCTACCGCGTTTCATCATACACCAACTTGCGAATCCACAAACGCCCATACCATCGCTCTGACACTTACCAATCCTCTTTTTTTCCATCTCCACGAATGACCACCTACAGTATCGTTGCCCCTCCATTATACCTCCTCTTGGTTTCCTCGTCCGCCTCTCTCCCATAGTCCCGCCAAATTCCGCTGCCAAACCCCCTCTCAATTCAGCAATGCCAGCTGACAGCTACGATGCTCGGGCGCTCGCTCTACCCGTAGACGAACCACCTCCCTCAGGCCGCCGTTCAGCCAGCCCATCCTGGACACGGAGATCTCACTCGTTCCGTCGCAATGATTCTCCTTACTCCACCCATCCACCGACCCTCAAGGCCCGAGTAATGCGGAATGCCGGGGAGTTACAAAGACAAGCTATGAAGACCTATCGACGGTTTACGCCCTTACAACGGATCCTCGTCGGTATCGGAGCCGTCATAGCGCTAGTCCTCGGCATCCTCTTCATCATATACAATGAACGCATATTCTGTACCTTGGCTCCGTATGCAAAGCGGTGGAGGGACATCACGGCGGGCTGGTTGATCCTTTGGGCCTTGATATTTGTCGTCTCCTTTCCGCCGCTGATAGGATACTCGTCGCTATTGGCCATTGCTGGTTTTGTGTACGGGTTTCCTAACGGGTACGTATAACTACCTCTGCATTGGGTTAGCGATTGCTAACGAAAGCATGTACAGCTGGTTTATTGCCGCAAGCGCCACAATCGTTGGCAGTACTGCTTCCTTCATTATCTCCCGTACTCTTCTGAAAAGCATGGTCCATCGCTTGATTGCCAACGACAAGCGCTTCGCTGCG
The DNA here is from genome assembly GCA_001692735.1 of Lepidopterella palustris CBS 459.81. Classification (NCBI taxonomy): domain Eukaryota; kingdom Fungi; phylum Ascomycota; class Dothideomycetes; order Mytilinidiales; family Argynnaceae; genus Lepidopterella; species Lepidopterella palustris. Next base: position 67,913 of record KV744851.1, on the reverse strand, counting down.
CTTGCTCTCACGCTCAAGCATGATGGCCTTAAGCTTCTCGTCATGATCAGGCTATGTCCGCTACCTTACTCTCTCTCCAATGGCGCTCTCGCTACGTTTCCGACTGTCCATTGGGCGTCCTTCGCTCTTGCTACAACGCTTATAAGCCCTAAACTCTTGCTGCACGTCTTCATCGGTTCTCAGCTTGATAAAATTGCGGAAAGTTGTGGCACTATGGACGCTAAAACAAAGGTGGTCAGCTACATAAGTATCGTCATCGGCGCTGTGGCTGGTGTCGTGACCGGATGGTTCATATACTCAAAAACAAAGCAGCGTGCTCGAGAACTAGAGGCCGAGGAGCGCGAAGGCTTGCGAAGAGCATCCATTGATGACCTCGAGCGCGAGTATGCGGATGATCCAGATGCTTTGGAGGCTGTGGAGACTCTGAGGGAGGATGAAGATGACATCAGCTTGAGGTCAGCAGTGTACGGAGAAGATATTGCAGGCTATCATGATGAGCCTAGCGAGGGCGAGGATGATGACCCGGATGACGTATTCAAAGCCGGAGATGGCGATGAAGAGGAGGATATTGGAGGGCAACGCTAAGTTACTCTCAATTAAGCTTCTGGATTCAACGTTTGTGTCTACTAGGGCGAGAGGCCGTGTTAAGGTGTTGGGTATGGTGGCGGGGTATGGTGGCTAGCAGTTACATGGCGTTGAGGAGTGGCTAACATTGGAATTGCATAGACCTGGGCATTAAATAGTGGTCGATAGATGCTTGTATGGTATAAAGCCTCTCACTGGGTGTTGAATATCTATGGGAAATCGGAGTGATATATGGTTGCCATGTATAATAGGTCCATATTTTAGACCTGTTTGACAAGAATCAGTTTCAAATGATGATCTATACAAATTTCAATTCAACTAGTTGCGATTAATCAGTCCGAGCATCGCTCGGAACTTCCAATCCATAGCTTGGATATGTTACAACTTATCAAGGGATCTCCTCATTGTCGCCGTCGCCTCCAAATCCAAAGCTGAAGCCACTTCCCCCACCTGTTTTCACCTCACCCTCATCCCATTTTACTAAATCCTCCCACTTCCCTCTCGTCTTACCACTCTTCTTCCCCCTCCTCGCCAACTCCCTCATCCCCTCCTCCAAGACCTCCGGATACTTCTCCCTCAACCTCTCAACAAATAACCCAAACGGATCTACAACTTCATCCGCAAACCCGCTAACCTGGTCTCCTTGATCTCTCAAAAACCCAAGCACATCTGCTAGACGTTGCCTTGGTACGAAATTCTGCGTCAGCGCTAGACTCTCGTCCAAATTCAACACGAGGTGGAACCAGCCCGAGGGTACGTGCAAAACTTCGCCAGCGCGGCAGATAGCTTCGCGACAACCGGGAGCGCGGCGCGCCAGGGCGTGGAAGGAGAGGAGGTATTCGGCAATGCTGAGGGGGGACGTGATTTCGGATTGATCGGCAGAGAGAAATACGCCAGGCGGTGGAGGAAGGGTGGGGGAGGAGGGGAAGAGGAGCCAGTATTTCGTACCTGTCAACACGGCGTTCCAGGCGCTGAAAGGCTTTAGCTGAAGTTACGACACGAGATCGACGGATTGCGACCAGTACCTTGTGGCATTGGGATCCTTATGAAACGTGCTGCCGCTCCTTTTAGGACCCATGATCATCCATCTACAATCTGGACGTTGGTCTCCTAACACGCTAAACAAATCTTCGCCGAAGCAAATTGGTGGCCAGTACGCCGCAGCTTCTGCATCTTTACCGACGGCGATGCCCATCTTCTCTACGAAGTGACGGTCAAAGAGGTACAGTGGGCTTTCATCGCTGCTATTTTTCATATAGGTCATGTAAGTATTTAGCGGCCAGTCGACTGCTTCAGCACGGAACTTGACTTCGGGGTATTTTGAGAGCAAGGTCTCCGGGGTCCAGCACTTATATATTGGCCATTCCTTCACAGGCGACGTCAGGATGAACGGAGTGTCTCTCCATTTGCTGGAAAATTCTTCAGGTGTTAGATCTGAGAAGCGTGGAATGGAGTGTTGGGGAGGTATATTGGTCGTGTACGGCTCCAGGGGTGTGTGGGTGCAGTGGAACGGACGGTAGAGAAGGTCCGAAAATAAATTCTTGCAGGAGATGTGTGAGGCGTGTTTCTCTGGAAGTCGGAGGTATGTTGACCGCCATGTTCCGTGCCATTCAAAATTTTCCGGTGGAGATCTTGCGAGAACGTCAGTAAATTCGCCTTAGTTCATCTAATAAGTCCGTAGAACAGTCACACCAACCTCGGAAAGGAACAAACAAAAGAGTCATATCGAAGTCAGAACAAAAAAGGCTAACGCAAACAATTATGGAATTTGGAAGAGTCATTGTGGGTGTCGATCGTGTTGGCCAGCAACTCACAGCGCGCTGGTTGCTCGAAAACGAAATGCGAGTTGGAACGAAAAACAGGGAGGCGGATCAATAAACAAGACAATAAGGACTCTGGGATATAACAAAGGCTCTTGACTTCAAATTCGCAGATACAACTCGCACGTACTCTATAAACAGACTCTTCCACAGCTCTTCGGCTCTGGTAAAAGCGTACAGGGCCTTGCAAGTACTACCCAGTCTGACCAAGTCGAAGGCGTCAATTATTTCAAGAATTTGGTTCAGAAGTTCGTCAGGCAGCTTAGCAAAGAAGCCGCATGCTGACTTGATGTCCTGAAATGCTGCATAGGCGTTGCCGGATGGCTTGATGCCTAATGGATGAATAGGAATGGTGATGGGAGCATCTTCACCCTCATATTCGATTGACTGGTTTCTCGCAGACAACTTTATTCTTTTGACCGGGTGATAAGTCTCCTCCTCTTCGACATGTGAATAGCTCTTGAGAGGGACTGCTGAAGGTGCCATTAGTCTTTTTGTTCGATTCGCGAAGAAACGGCCTTTGACAGTTAAAGAGCAACGGAAAAATACGAAGTGACAGAAACGGAGCAGAACTGAGAGCTGAGCACAAACTCCCCTCGCGCTCACGCACACTCACTGGCAGTCATATGTGTGCTATCCGGAAGAGCGGAAGATTAACTCTTATTGATGGGTTTAGATGAACGAGTTTGCCTCACTGTATGCGCCGTTGGCCACGGTACTAGCGTCCTCTCGCTAAAATTAAAAAAGTCTGCGGGCGACTACTTCATCAGTTCGTTTCCCTCCATCCAACTCCATCACCAATACTGCAAACGACACACTTCAAAGACTCTTTCAATCCACTAGATATCCCCTCGACTCTCATATTAGAGAGTCTGGTATCTAGTTTCCCCAATAACCTCTGTTCCATACTAGCGGCGGTATCCTGAGGGTCACCACCGCCTTCAGCCCCACCACAGCTTCTTTCGCGATCACAGCGCAGAGTCTGTGATCAATCCTTCTCAGTCGCAATCATGGCTGACAAAGGGCTCGAGGATGTCCCTGAGGGTAAGTTTTGCTCTTGATGGCTGCTCAACGCTGCGATGCTGCCGCGAGCGCTTGTCTCCTGATCAAGCTTTGCAGCCTCTAATCACCGCCACTCTCATAGGTCAAATCGAATCCAACTACGATGAAACCACGGACTCCTTCGATGCGATGAACTTGAAGCCCGAGCTTCTCCGTGGTGTTTACGCCTATGGTTTTGAGCGGCCCTCTGCCATTCAACAGCGCGCCATTATGCCCGTTATTAAGGGTGAGTTCCATCTACACATCATTTACGGACACGACCAACTAAGACTTGCTCTCCAGGCCATGACGTTATTGCGCAGGCTCAGTCAGGTACTGGCAAGACTGCTACATTCTCCATCTCCGTCCTTCAAAAGCTCGACCCCAATATCAAGGCTTGCCAGGCCCTTATCCTTGCTCCTACCCGCGAGTTGGCCCAACAGATTCAGAAGGTAGTCGTTGCCATCGGCGACTTCATGAATGTTGAGTGCCATGCCTGTATTGGCGGTACCAGCGTCCGCGATGACATGAAGGCTCTGCAGGAAGGACCCCAGGTCGTCGTGGGCACCCCAGGCCGTGTTCAAGACATGATCCAACGTCGTGTCCTCAAGACAGACCACATGAAGATGTTCGTCCTTGACGAGGCCGACGAAATGTTGTCCCGCGGCTTCACAGAGCAGATCTACGACATCTTCCAGCTTTTGCCTCAATCCACCCAGGTCGTTTTACTCTCCGCCACCATGCCCCAGGACGTGCTTGAGGTCACCACGAAGTTTATGCGCGAACCGATCCGCATTCTTGTCAAAAAGGATGAACTCACCCTTGAAGGTATCAAGCAGTTCTACATTGCCGTCGAGAAGGAGGATTGGAAATTAGACACTCTCTCGGATCTATACGAGACAGTTACCATCACCCAGGCAGTTATCTTCTGCAACACCAGGAGAAAGGTCGACTGGCTTACCGACAAGCTTACTGCTCGAGACTTCACTGTCTCCGCCATGCACGGCGACATGGACCAAGCTCAACGTGATGTTATCATGAAGGAGTTCCGCTCTGGGTCTTCCCGTGTTCTTATCGCCACCGATCTCCTTGCTCGTGGTATCGATGTCCAGCAGGTTTCCCTCGTCATCAATTATGACCTGCCCGCGAATCGCGAGAACTACATTCACCGCATCGGTCGTGGCGGACGTTTCGGCCGAAAGGGTGTTGCTATTAATTTTGTTACGGCCGATGATGTACGAATGATGAGAGAAATCGAACAGTTTTACAGCACTCAGATTGAGGAGATGCCAATGAATGTGGCTGGTGAGTATACCTTTAAAATTTGTCTCCAGGTAGTTTACGCTAACAAATATCTCAGATCTCATCTAAGCGACTACATTCTACGATTGAACCCCTCTCTTTCCAATACCCGCAGTCTTTGTTCCGCTGGTATATTGGCTTTTGATTTGGTGGTTCTCTTTGCAGGTGTCGTCCGCCTGGTGTAGGGCGACACCGACACTTATAGTTCGGCACAAAAGCGGGACAGAGGAGATTTCTACACCTGTGGCATCTCGGCGTTAGTCGATTTCTTGTGAAATTCTTTCCCAAAAACGCATGTCCGATGATGATTAGAAAATGGAGGGTTGTGGTTTGCGTGTTAATTTCCTTTGAGGATTTTTCTCTTTCTTTCCTTAATCGGCTGTTCTCTGTATCTAGGGATTGCTGGAACTGTTTTTGCCTTGGCTATCATGGCACGGCCGTGGATGATCCACGACTAGACGTGTCATTGATGACAATAATGGTCTCTTCCTTTCTTATAGAGCGGTGTTCTCAATTTATGCTTAACCTCCATCTTCACCTGAATCTTCTCGTGAATTTCACGCCATGTCTTTATAGCCTCGGTCTAAAGCAAATCGACGCAGGTCACTAGGCCTTCATAGCAGTTTGTCTTTCGAAGAGATAAATGCTACCTATATGAATTTGGAATACAACTAAGCCGCCTTAATACGCCAGTTAACACCGAACGCTCGGTACATTGAAGATGCTGCCGTCTGCCATGGTCCCATCCTTAGTCCTATCCAGCCACAGCTACAAAGCAAAGCGAAGCACATTGGCAAAAATTACTCTGCAGTCACACCCTCTTTCTCCATATCCTGTATGAACTTCTCCCACGTCTCGATATTGCCTTTGAAGAAGTCGATATGTGCGTCAGCAAGATCGCCAAGGGTATCCTTGAACTCGATGGCCTTGATGCGCTCAAAGTCTGCAACCTCCTTGACCGTCTGCTCGTCGAAAGCCTCGGTGGTCTTCTTCGCGCCTTCAACCTCGCGCGTAAGCCGCTCAATCTCTACCTCGAGCTTGCGGACTCGTTGCCGGCGAGATTGCTCGTGATCTACGCCCCTCACATCCTCAATCTTGCTGCGTATGAAGCCGCTAGCACCCAAACCGCTTGATCCAGTCTGCGAAGCAAGGCTGTCGCGGTCGCTAGCAGCCTTGGCAAGGTAGTCTGTTAGAGCTTCGAAGTCGAGCTGTCTCTGCTCGCGGGTCTTGAGGAGATTTTTGACGGCGGCGGTGTACGACTCCATGTCTCGTAACGAGCCCAGGTAGTTCTGGTCCGTGTGCTCCTTCAGCACCTTGAAGCCCTGGGAAGTCGTCTCCACGCTTGACGCAAACGACGTCAACGTGGCCTCGACACCGGGTTCCAGCATTATGAGCTTTTGGCATTGTGTGGCCAGGTCATTGTAATCAGTCTCCAGATCTGCCTGCCGTCGCGCAACTCGCACTGTCACCTTCTCCACATTCCCTAGGTCCTCGTCCAGTTTCTTGGCCTTCTCGCCCACCTCAACGAAACGCTTGTCCGGCTTGTGAACTTTAGTAAAGGTGTTGACTAGCGTATCGGTAATGTTGTCTATGAAGCCGCCAGAGCTCTGCTCCGACATGGATGCGCCACGCAGCGGCCGGCCCTTCATCGTCTGGTTCCAGTCGGAGCTCTCCAGAAAGACAATAAGCAGGGCAGCTCGTCGAAGTACGGGGTGAAGGGTCAGGCGCTTAAGAAAGCGATGGAGTGAATGAGCTCTCCTGTGTGTGAAATCGGGCCCGAATCTATCACCGCGGACGTACTCCATCTTGTGTTTGTCCGGCAGCGGCGGGACTGCACATTGAGGGTATTCTCGACATAGCGTCTTGAATAGGAACACGAAGTCGGTGAAGCGTCTTCGAACGGAAAATTCACGCCGCTGGAAGGATTGGAAGTCGGACTGTGGGGTTGTAAGCTTTGAAGTAAGCGGGGTGAATAGAGGGGGGTAAATACCTTGGTGGAGACAAGGTAGGATATGTAGGCGTCCTTGGTGCCATCAAGCTCTTTCTGCGGCTTGTCCACTGTGCACTCTAGCCGACCCTCGCTGAAATCTGTTGTGTCGTAGTTCGGCTCATTTTCCATGGCTGTAACTAAGCCGAGTAAGCTGTCGAACGCAGCAAGGTTGTTCAGGCTGTTGCGAACCCTTCTTGGAAACTTTGGTGGTGAAGGTGGAGTTGCTTCTACAATGACGAAGCCGTCTTCGGTCTCGTTTGTGTCGCTTGGATGCGGCGGTGCAGGGGGTGGTCCCTCACCATCCGAGAGAATTCCACTCTGAATCATCACTGTCCGGCAAAAGAATGAAGGTGGTATCTCTACTTATATCCCATTTAGCATCGGTTTAAAGAAAGAAAAGCCAGCCAGCCCTAATTAAACATGTTATATTTACCCTACCGACCATGATACCTTTGGAGCCGTAACCTCCGTACGTAAAGCCCAAATGTTGTCAACAACCAAATAGTAATTTCATCTACGCCAAATAGTGGGTTACGAATAAGTTCTGGACAAACGATTCTTGTAGATAGTAATAAAATCTCAGTCCCAGCCGCTGTGTTGGCAGGAGCAATATATACAATTGAATGGAGCTTAACACCGCTAAAGCAGGTATGCTCAACGCCACCGCTTCACCATGCGAAAAGTTAACCCAAACAAACCCCTTAGTTGTCTATTGCGCCAAACCTTCTCCCAAACTCGGCGAAAAGGCGAGGCGTAATCTCATCACTACTATTCCCTTTGACAGTCCATAGAACGCCCAGCTTGTCATAATGCTCCAACAATGGGAGACTGGTCTCCTCAAAACCTTTCAATCGTGCTTTCCAGACTTTAGGATCATCGTCATCCCGGCGCGTTAATGGCTCCCCTGTAATATCGTCTATGCCTTCAACCTGCGGAGGGTTGAAAGTTGTGTTGTAAACCCTGCCAGACGGCGCATGGACCCAGCGATTACATATCCTATCTATGATGATATCTGCCGGTGTGCTAATATTGACCACAAAATTAATTGGGATCAATTCGTCGAGCTGCGATGCCTGCGCAGCAGTCCGCGGGAAGCCGTCCAGTATGAAGGATGCGGACGGAGAGTCGGAGTAATTGTATTTCTGAGCCCGGAGTGGCGACGGGATAAAAACAGAGTCTACTGTGTCGTCCTGATCCATATCAAATGAAGAGGCGTAGACAGTGTAAGGCCTGATTGTGTCTGAGGTGAGCCAGCCACGGTTGGTGAGTTCGTTGAGAATAAGGCGGAGTATCATTGCATCAGGGACCAATACGCCGGCTTTCATTTTGTGCTCGGCTTGGATGCCTTGTTGAATGTTAGCTTGCTCAAGGGATGTTTTAGAAGGCGACGCACCTAGAGGTGTTTTTTCTCTAACGTTCTTCCTTAAAAGGTCACCGGAACTGATTGACGATAAGTCTGGGTATCGCTTCATCAACCGCTCGGTCTGAGTTCCTTTGCCGACTCCGGGGGCTCCGACAAGGATGATGCGCGCTGCTCGAGAGAGAGCCATTCTTCAATTTAATTTTGTTGCGGGTCGAGTCCTGTCTGTGCAGCGGGTACGGGCCTTTTTTTGAGGCAGAGTCGGAGGAATAGAAGCCAAAGGGCTTCGGAAGAAGTCCACGAGGACTAACGGATATGCATATTGAGAGTGGTAATGGAGAAGGTATTTTACAATACAACAGGAACAAAGACAAAGGGAATATATAGGGGATCGTAGGGAGAATGATAAAAATATAGTATTTCTAATCGAGGTGTATGTCTGGCGTAGGAGCGTCGGGCCGGAGTATGTTCGTGTGGTATGTTGGTGAGGGGCTGGCGTCATTAGTGAAATGGTTGAGTTTCACGCGCCAATCCCCGAGACCGAGTTAAGGCGACAGACGGTGACCCGTGCAAGTATTATGGAAAGCTGCTTAGTGATGCATACCGCTCCGCATCCCTGTTCCTGGCTGCAAATCCATCCACGCATCTTTCTCCATCTTTTTTTGCAGCAACCACTCTCTCGACTTCATCTGCCAGACTGACCACCATACAATAATTATTTCATCATCTCCCACTCTACACATCGACCGAACATATATTTCCTTTCGTTTTGATTGTCGCTCCTTACCCATTCCAGCCGTTTCCGGCGCCATGTATCTCAATCGGACCGCCTCCAGAGTGGCACCTTCATTGCTCAGGAGTGGCACAAGAGCCATCCAACGGACGCCGCGAGTCCTTCCTCGAGATATTCCTGCAATCGCTATATTAATCCCTCGTCGTGGAATTGCTACGGATGCAACCACTGCTCGGGGACCAGGAAACTACCCACCCCCGGGCTTCAAAGTTGACGACGCCAAAAAGCCGCTTCCCAAGGAAGAACAACAGAAATCCGCCAACGAGAAGACTGCTATCAACAATAGCGCTCTAGAGAAACCTACTGAAACAGTTATTCCAACCGGTGGCCCAACGTCCCATCTAAAAACCCAAGCCGCAGAAGCGCAAGCGCTGTCGGAGTTGGCCGCAGAGAAATCAGCTTGCGACAAGACGGAAGAGAAGAAACTGGCCAAGAAAAAGGACGAGGAAAAAAAGCTCACAGTATGGCAAAAGGTGAAGAGGGAGGTCGCCCACTATTGGGACGGTACAAAGTTACTCGTTACCGAGGTCAGAATCAGCTCGAAGCTGGCTTTGAAGATGGCCGCTGGTTACGAGCTCACACGGAGAGAACACCGACAGGTATTTAGACTATAACCAATTGTTGAGGACCCCGCTAATCCTTTGGCAGTTGACTCGAACAGTTCAAGATCTTGGTCGTCTCATCCCATTCTCAGTTTTCGTCATCGTCCCCTTCGCGGAATTACTATTGCCAGTGGCTTTAAAATTGTTCCCCAATCTTCTCCCCAGCACATACGAGGGACAGAAAGCGAAAGACGTCAAAGCCAAAAATCTGAGGGCCACCCGTAAAGAAGTCAGCAGCTTCCTTCGGCAAACGATGAAGGAGACTGGCTTGCCAGTCAGCGCTGAGAATGCACAAAAGGAAGAGTTTGCTGAATTCTTTCGCAAGGTACAATTAATTCTTTCCCTTCGATTATATTACGCGCTGATTGGATAAAATACAGGTCCGAACAACTGGCGAGTCACCATCTCAGGCCGACGTCATCAAAGTGTGCAAAATTTTCAAAGATGATCTAACTCTAGACAACCTCTCGCGACCTCAATTAGTCGCTATTTGTCGGTACATGAACATGACGTCGTTCGGTACAGACAACTTTTTTCGTTATCAGATCCGTCATCGTATGCGGCAAATCAAACGTGATGACCGGGCAATTTCCTTTGAAGGCGTAGACTCGCTTTCCGTACCAGAGCTCCAGACAGCCTGCGCAAGCCGCGGTCTTCGTACGCACGGTATGAGCCCCGCACGGCTCAGGGAAGATCTCCAGATGTGGCTCGACCTGCGGTTGAAGTATGGTGTCCCATCAACGCTACTTGTCCTCAGCAATGCATTCATGTACGCTCAAGGCAAGGAGAGTGAGATGAACTCCCAGATCGATGCCCTACAAGCCGTACTTTCCAGCATCCCAGAAGAGCTCTACCACGAAATCGAGCTGGAGGTGCATAGCGCAGAAGGCGCTGCAACGAACAAGCAACGCCTCGAAGTGTTGAAGGAGCAGCAAGAGCTCATTGACGAGGAAAACGAGCAGAATCAAGGCCACGAAAATAGTGCGACTGCTTCTCCAAAAGATACGGAGAATATTGACGAGGATGACAAGCCTCCTGCCAATAAGGAGGCCGAGGATGGCAAGTCCGCCGCTCCCGTTGAAGGTTCGGAGAAGGAGGTGAAAATTTCAGCCGGCAAAGAACCCCAGCAGGAAGAGCAAAAGGTCACTGAATCCAAGAAGGAGGTGTAGATGCTATGCTCTCCATTCATGTATATAGAAGAACGAACTCCTCTTCACGACGGAGTTTTTGGGCGTCTAACTATAGAAAAGAAAATACCCAGTGGTGTACTCCTATCAACACTATAGATTATCCTGAACAAATAGCGTCCAGATTATAATATATCATTGTATTGCAGAAGATCACTTGCGCTTTAAGTTCCTTGTCAGACCTCGGCATTGATACCGAAAAGTAAAGGCCCGAAATCCAGCAAGTGAATTCATAAAACTTGAAGGTCCCGGCAGCACGCCGAAGACCGCCGCCAGCCCTCTCTACTAGCACCAGAAGTGTACTCGTTGAACCAGCCCTCATTTGGAAGGAGCATTGGGAACTCAATCAAAACAGCACTCTGCGGAAGCCAGAACCACTAGCGGGAGCATTGCTGCATATTGGAAGCCCGTATAAACTGCGCTCATGATTAGTTTGAATGTTGGGTTTCCCGATTATTCAACATTCTCCGGCGCGAGTTTCGCACAAGCTGCCATTTAATTCATATACATGGAGAAACATGGCACATCTCAAAATCCGTCCGAATTCATATTCCAAATCCCTAACCGCCCTTTTTACTTCCTCCCCTTTCTCGCCCTCTTCTCCCTTTCATACGCGTTCTTCTCCTTACCTTCCTCTCCTTGAATTTCCGCCACCAATCTCTTATACTTGACCTCATATGCCTTATCCTTCTCCTTCTTCTCCCTAAGCTTCTCTCTTGCAATAAAGTTCGCATCCTTGCGTAGCTCCCGCAACGCGCCTTTCCTCTCCCTCTTATACTCGGCGCGCAATTTGCTGGCTTCGGCTCGTTCCTTGTCAGGGTCGTAGTGTTTGTCCGGATTGAAGCCTTCTTCGAACTTGGGCACTGAGGTTTTAATGGGTAAAGGGCGGTGGTGGTGCAGTTCTAGCGGACGGCGCGCAAGGCGGGTTTGGTTGAGAAGGATCTGGAGGCGTTGAAGAGCTTTGGGCTCGTGGATTTCCTTGATTACGTTGAGAGCTTCAGGGGTAAAAATCTCTGTGAAAGCGGTTTTGGATGTCCAGAGGTCAGCCATGGCGGTGAGGTTCTTAAGGTGTGCTGAGAGAAGATCAGGGGTGGAGAAGGGACTTTTCAGCGCGAGGAGGGTGTATCTGACGAGCTCGGGGATGTAGCGCTTAGATAGTCGTTGGTATTGGAGACATAAGGCTCCGATGTAGGCACCTGTTGCAATGTCTATGCTGTTCTGAGGCGTAGACATCCCAAGCCATCGCGCCATCAACGTGATTGCAGGAGTCACGACTTGATGGAAATGGTCAGACGTAGGGTAAATAGACCCAATAGCTGTAAGTATGGTGAGATCTCCAGGAGTCGGAGCATTCGAAGTTTGCAGTTGCTGAAGGTGAGAGCGGAACCCATTTGCGATGCGCTCGGGGAATGTGCGAGAAAGGGAGTGGATGTGACGGATAATAGTCTCAAGAACAGCAAGTGGTGGAGCTGGCTTCTGGCATGACATGTAAGAAATGTGATCAACGAGTGTGGCTGAAAAGTCGGCAAGCTTTCCCTTGTTTTCGGGATGTAGTTGGGGATGGTATAATGCTCGTATTCTTTGGACAACAGTAGGTATGTCTGAAGGCGCAATGCCTCGTAGAACTTTCAGTAGTTCTGAGTGCGACCGAGGGCACGGATAAGTGTACGCCAATTTCGATGACTGGGAGCGGTCTCTAGTGTCTGTATGAGAAGTAGAAGCGGCGTCGGGTTGGCATATGTTTGGTAGTATATCTTTGAGGAATTCATCGTCTTCAGCTAGTTGTGTGTCATCACGGGTGGCTAACCCTTCATCACTGCTATCAGAGAATTCAGCGTCACCCTCTGAACCGCTCGCAATCAGGTCGTCGTCAACTTCGAAGTTGTCCTCGTCCTCTACTCCTTCGGGCCGACTGCCTAGAGGAGCGCCCGGTAATCCAAAGTCAGCTGCATCATCTGCTTCGAAGCCTTCATCCTCTTCGACATTTCTGGTGGCCATTTTAACATCATCCTCACTTTCTTCATCTAATACGCCCTCCATTCTGAGTATGCGATTTTCTTCCAACTTCTTCAATCGGTTAACCTCTTCTTGGGCCTTCTCTTCTTCGGTTTTAGTCCGTTCGGTAGGTTTCGCTCTTTGATCTTGTAGCATTTGGCGGACTCGTTCGTCATACTCTTTTTCAGCGTCGGTTCTTGATTTCCCGTTCAGGAGAGCGGCTCGGTCTGGGTTGATGGAAAAATTATTGGCGGGAGCATCCTGAGGCAGCGCGGCAGGCAACTTCGATGGTGGATTTAAGTGGCCTTTCAAAGCAGCGAGGACGTCTTGAAGATCTTTGTCCAACTCTAGACGCAGCTCGTCATCCTCTTCCTTTGCTTGCTGTCGCTCATATTTGTGCTGCTTTGACTTCGCAATGACCTCCTTCATTACTTCCGTTTTAGACTTCTTTCGCTCAGGTTGATCCACCTTGGCCTCACCTTCAATGTTGCCCTCTTCAATTGTAATATCTCTCCTCCGCTTACGTGAAAGTAAACCATCTCTATCATCCTCGCTCGACGTTGCTACACTTGCGGCATCGTAGTCCTCAGCCTTATGCTTAACACTCTCAAAGTCTAGCGAGCGTCCCAAATGTGTGAGCTCGTCTTCGTCCTCGGCCTCTTCGAGATCAAACACCGAAGCGCCCTTCTTCCTCTGCTTCTCACGGGTGAAGCGCTCTAACATTCTCTCTTCCGGCGTCATTGTGGGGTCATTTTCGCCTATGCGTCGATCCAGAATTCCGCCGACCTTGTTACGTCTTCTCAGTTCTGGAAGTAAGGTTCTTCGTCGCTATAGCGGAAGTGATTAGTTGATTCTATTAAGTTACAACGAGTTGACAAGGCCTACTCTCTCTTCCCCTAGACTTTTAGAAACGCTAGGTCTTATAACCATGCTATTTGTTGCGTTTAACCGGCTAGTGGTCACCTCGAACTTCTTTGGCCGCGCGGGGGTCTTGAATTCGAAGGGATTGAAGCTCTCTCGGATGTTCGCTAGGGCAGCATTTCGTTGCACTCTTTGATCGGGCCCATAGCCGCGTTTCTTTTGCTTCTTGGACTTTTCTGGGCCGGTAATTCCTTGCTCTCTCAACGATGTTTTCAAGCGCTTCAGCTGAGAGGGAGGCATTTTGCAATATGGGGGTGTTGAAATTGATGGTGCTTTCTAGGTCGTAAAAATTGAAAATAAGAAATGCCAAGATTTTCAAAATCAATCCCCACATCTCAGGCCCTTCGGCCTAAGGCATCAACAATTTCTGTACGGTAAGTAATGGGTAACGGCGCAGGGAACACCACATTAATAAAAACTCGAGCGAAGCAAGGGCAAGGGTTTGGGAGATAATCCCATAAAGAAATCTCTAATAGTAAATAAATAAATAAATATTTCCGTCCTCGCTGCGCTCGAAGTGTTCCAGGGTTCTTCGACTTTTTTGGAGTCTGACTTCAGAGCCTCCGGTCTCCGACTAAGATCCCTGACGGCCCTAACGGTAAGATAGCGGGCGGATGCGACAGTAAGAGCCTTGGATGCTCCACGGCTAAAAATTTCTGCCTTTCAGACACTAGTACCCTTTGTGTCTTCGTGCATTTACGGCCACTTTACTCAGTCAATGGACTCAGTCAATGGCCATATAAAAGCCAGCCTCTACTTCCTCGCCTCTGTAAAGACCCGCAAATTCGCTCGATCGGGCATGTACTAACAAGCCTTTTCAATCAGCCAACATCAGGCTTCACACCGCTTCCACAACGTTGTTTCCAAAACTCTACACCATGCTTCACCAATAACATTTGCTGCTGTGTCTAAACCCCAAAAATCTCAATCCGCATATCCTCATGGACGATGGAAGTCACAAAGGGTCCCATTTCCGTCGCCCAGAGCGAGGACAAGATGTCTGAGATCGGGGTGGACGCCGTACTTAACGAATCGCCTCGAGGGCAGGGCGAGGAGGCTTTGGAGAACGTTGCCTGCGGAGCCATATCTGGTATTGTAGGGAAGTACATCGAGTATCCATTCGACACAGTCAAGGTCCGACTCCAGTCGCAACCAGAACACTTTCCACTGCAATATGCCGGACCGTTAGATTGCTTCAAGCAATCTCTCAGGAGGGAAGGATTCCTTGGCCTCTACCGTGGAATCAGTGCTCCTCTTGTGGGCGCTGCGGTTGAGACTAGTAGCTTGTTCTTCAGCGTACGTTCTTTATGAACGCCACTGCACATATCTCAGTTTTCGCTGACAAGCATCGCAGTATCAAGTCACTCAAGATATATTAAGGGCGACCGTTTATCCTCCATCTGAGGTTCCAGCGCCGCAGGACCTACCATTCTCCGCTCTGTTGCTCTCAGGCGCAGCGTCTGGTGCGGCCACCTCGCTTCTCCTCACTCCTATCGAGCTCGTCAAGTGCAAAATGCAAGTCCCGTTGGAAACTTCTGCGACGAGCATTCGCAATTTAGGTCCGTTGAACATAATCGCCTCTATATATCGGCATCAAGGCGTTTTAGGGTTTTGGAATGGACAATTAGGGACTCTTATCCGGGAGACTGGAGGCTCCGCTGCTTGGTTTGGCAGTAACGAAGGCATGAAAGCTCTATTCCGCAGAACTGGAAACTCATCGGCGACATCCAAAGACGGAGCTCTGCCAATCTACCAGCAAATGACAGCGGGTGCAGCAGCCGGTATGTCTTACAACTTCATATTCTATCCTGCCGACACAATCAAGTCTCGAATGCAGACAGAAGATGTCAGTCGACTCGCGGGCGGAAGACGTACTTTTGGGACAGTCGGTAAAGCTCTTTGGAAACAGCAAGGTCTCAAGGGTCTTTACCGTGGCTGCGGCATTACTGTGGCTAGGTCGGCTCCGAGTTCAGCATTTATCTTCACAATCTTCGAAGAATTAAAGCGAAGGTGGTCGGAGTAGCATTAGGTTTAGATTTTATGATGTTCGCATTGCATGCGGCGGCGTTTGGGAACATTGCCTGAAGGAGAGCATGGTCCGGAGAGCATGGTCTGTGAACATTTCAGGGCTCTTCATAGTGCATTTTTAGACATTTTCAAGCCGGAAAGAAGGATAGCGTGAATTCATCGATAGATATTTCTCATTTTTGAATGTGAACATTAAAAATTATTATAGCGATCCCATGTTTCGTGCTCGTCCCGGTGTCCGCAAAAGCTCTTGCACCCACTCTTCACATGCCAGACGCATGCTATCCCACTAGCGTGGTGTGGGGATGTCCTGGCATTTGAGCCGAGGACGCTGCCCGTGGCTGTCATCATACACCCGGACAAGGTCGCACCTCCAAGCAACCTCAAGGCGCACCTCTCACCAAACCATTGTCATTTCCAGCCCTCTCTGTTACCCATGATACACCTCGAACGTTCCTATCTCCACACGCACCGTCTTAACCTACCGTCCTCCCACCTAAAACGCCTGCAACACACATAGTGAAGCCGAGGTCCGCACCCGGTCACTTGTAGCAATAGAAACAATCACCATGGGCAGTTTACAGGGAATTGAGGTTTGGCGATACCGCATAAACATATACCAACCATCAATCTAAAATTCTTTGCGCAGGCTGCTCTTGAGAAGATCATCTTGGACCCAAAATACCACGATTTATTAACGCTGGTGAAAGGAATACGCAATGGGATTGTCTATGGATCGAAGGTGCGGTTTCCCCATGCTCTAGTGTAAGCATCCTCCTTCTTTTTGCACGCGTAGTATGGCTAGCAATAGGTATGCGATAGCCATGTCAATAATTCGATACCAATGACGCAAGCAGAGACTAATTATTACTCTCAACACAGAATGATATTCCTCTTTCGAAACGGCTCGTACGTCACCTACGTCTTCCTCCCCACAGCCCCAAATCTGATATGACTAGATTGCGAACGAAATGCTGGCTTGTTTTAAAAGCAACCCGCCAGCACGCCCGCAACCTTGGCTACTTCGCCCTTATCTATAAAGCTAGCATGCTCTTCCTCCGGAGCACGACACCAACAGGCAAAGAGCGCCATTACGATTCCTTCCTCGCGGGCTTAATCGGAGGTTACGTCGTCTTCGCGCGGGACATCCACAACTCAGTATCCCAGCAAATCGTCATTTACGTATTCGCGCGAGTGTGCCTCGCCGTCGCTAAGCTGCTGGTGCAGCCGAGGGGTCAAGGGAAAATAAGCGATGGTGGCGGCGGCTGGGGTATCATTTCGAACGAGCATTTGCGGCGGACGGTGATGCGGAATGGGTGGCCTGTGTTCGCGAGCTTGAGCTGGGCGGCGGTCATGTACGTTTTTAGGTGGCATCCGGAAACGGTGCAGCCGAGTTTGAGGAACAGTATGCACTACATGTGGGTGGACCCTTCTGATACTCTCGTTAACGTTCTGAGACATGGACGTGAAGAGAGCAGTGTTTTCAAGCGGTGGCTAATGAAGACTAGATACGTGAGTTCGGATCATTGGGACTCCCTACGAACTTTTATCTGGCACAACAAGTAAAACAAAGATTTCGACCCGCATTCCTACCTCCCTTCTATACACCTACGTTCCGCTTTACCCAGATTCGGACCATGAATAGCTCTCCTGTACACGTCACGTCCTTCCATTTTTGTATAGTCTTTGGTCTTGTATGGCTCAAACTGCATTTGCATGCCACGGTTCAGTTCTAGGGTTTTATCACCAAAGCACCTAGGTGTATGGTTGTCTAGGCGTATTACCACGAGGAATCATAATCGTTGTAACATTTGTTCTACCATTTAGAGGAGATATTAGAAGTAAAATAACTGATACACAGATATCGGTGGCACCTAAAAAAAAGATTAATCTTTCCACACTGCGGTTTCTGTGATGGCATCTACTTCAATCTCTATGCCTCTCCTGTAACGTGCATCAAAAGTGACAAGGGCAAATACGAGCCCGGAACGGTATTCAAACCCATCGGATTTCGGGTGCGCAGAAGTAGGGCGCTGTGCTTCTAATAATACACGTGGTCAGAAAGACCCCGGACTCGAGGAGATTGGAAGCGTGATACGACATGTGGTTTTTGACGGGCTAAAGTTTGGGGATTCAGAATGTTGCTGGTCGAAATAGTGATTGTATAACCATTTTTGCTTAATGGCTAAAGAGGACATGCGGCATTTCACCTAAACGGCTTACGAGTACGATTGAGGATAGTTCAATTTGGTGGCTAACCCGACCAGCATATACATATCTATTTTAGATCCGGTATCCCAATAGAAGAGGGCATGGGTGTTGTTATGGCAAGCAGCAGGACGTCGAAACTAAAACAGGTGAACACGTCTGCCAGCTGCAAACGCTGGTCAAAGTCCGGAAGGGGCCGACAACGTGGAATTAGGCTACTGGTTGCGCATGGGAATTGATGGATAACCACGGAATTTTGCTACGGTTACTGGTAAATTTCTCCCAAGGCCGAGACTAGCGTCTGTACACATCGGTTTCATGCAGCGCTGCAGATGACGTTACCAGGCGGATGGGCAAAGATCGACCTCGCAGCAGTCGGAGATCACGCCCATCTTGACGCAGGAAATGGTTTCTGAGGCAAGGCAGCCAGTGTGAGCGAGTAGTGAGATGGAACGTCGTTTTTGCCCTTGAAGGTTGTGAATCAAGAGGGGCAAGTAGTTACGTCGGAGAGCGCCGAACTATGCGGGGTACAAGGCTAAGCGGATGGCCCACCTGGAAGTTGAGGCGGTTGGACGGTGAACAAAACGACTCTGGTATGATCGATAGAGACATGATATGGACTTGATGCCGTTATCTGCGAGTCACAGTCCACACAATCTTGACCGAGAATTGAAATGTTCATGGCGGCTACGGCCGGCATTGACTCGAAACAACAAACTATCCGCCAACGTTTCGACTCACCTCTCTCACCGGAGGCTTTGTAGTTCGGCGTAGCGAACGGTTCCACAGACACGGTATTTCAGGCGAAAATATCACTGGATAATTTGAGTCTGACCGAACAAACAAGCTTCGGGGGGAACCGCGGAGATGTCGTCTCGCTTGCTAAGACCACCGCAGACCATCACGACTAGAGGATGCCTTGACAAGGCGGAATTGTCGTTGTAGCTCCGGCTACGACTCCCCCAATGAGGCCGAATGGCCCCATGCAACCATACAGCAGTCACAGGACCAGATGATGTCGTTTCGACGAACAAACGCACCTTGTCTTACGCGGCTTGGACCAGCAATAGTGAACATAAATCCGACACATCTGCTCGAAAATCGTTTGTGTTCATTCTTTTCAAATCTAGCACTTTCCTCAATCCAAGACCTGAACTTGTAATTATACCGTTTGTTTGGCGTTGGCGGTCCGAGTCCTCAGGCGGAACGCATTTTGATCTTTCCTCAACCATCTTCGTCGAGGAGCATTGAACCAGTTTAAACAAACTTCTTCGTGATTTCATTGTCTATTCGTGCTGCTGTTGTATCGCTGTAACTCTTTACTTTTGGTTGTAATAGGTGGAAGGTAAGTCCAGAGCTCTCTCCGCGTGTTGCGAGAAAATATTCGCAATGGGGCCAAGTGCTAAAGCCTGCAGGCAAGCATCATTGATACGTTCCATCCAAACCTTACCCCACTCGACATGCCTCACTTCGAACCGAACGATTTCTACTACCAAGAGAGTCCCGGGAGTGTCCCTCTTGAGGATCGTCCACCTCAATTGAATACGACTGTCTGTGGTTGTCGGTGCGGATGTGGATGTAGTTTAAACGGGGATAGCGAGGGCGGCAGCAGCGATGAAGAGGGTGCAGCAGTTCGCATACCGCAAACGTTCAATTTCATTCCTAACATGAACTTAGCAGACGAGACGTTCCCGCAAAGCCATCAGGGTCCGGAGCGTCCTCTTACGACACCAAAGGTCGAAGTCCAATCACCAATGCTGGTTCGTAGGGATGGGCATGACGAACAAATTCAAACGCCATACGGAGGATTTCTTATGAGCAGAGAGGGTTTCCGTCCAATGGAATGCCCACTTGATCTGGACGACCTCAGACGAATGCTCCTTCGAGGTTTGCATACGATCAACCGGGCAGAAACACCAAGCTCGATGACAAACGAACCAGACGGCAGTGGAGATCACAGCTTGGCTAGCTCAACTATTTTGAGCGTTCGCTGTGGTACTCCAGGTCCAGGCTTAGGAGGATGGACTGAGGAAGCTCCATTATTGCCCAATTACCATTTCCTGAAAAGCCCTCTTCGTCTAACGCCGCAACGGCGGTATTGTCGTGGGTTGGTAGCAGCACACCTGGTCTTGGACGACGACATGACTGACCATCATAATTACCCGAAATCCATCTCAGGTGAACATCTGGCGGATCCAGAGCTTGCAGTGACGAACTTTTAACGACTAAACGAATCTTTCGCAGATGCATGCAGTGTCTGGAGCCCGGGGTTTGGAGCTCGGGATTTTGGTTCGGGGTTTTGGTATTCTGTTTACGAGTTTTGATTGAGCTCTCCTATTCCCGGGTTCGGTTTTTCGGTGTCGGTGAAGCTAGTGATAAGCATGCCTATCGGAATACACCCTTTTATGAAGTGGAAAACCTTCCAAAGCTTGGGGGATGTTAGCACTCTGCCGTGTTTCTTTCTGCCGTGACTGTTGTATAACTTTAATTCTTTTCTTAGAGGAAGCGGTCAGAATGACTGCTAACTTCCGCAATGCATCATTGGCTCCAGAATGAGACGGTTGAATAAATGCCAGGATACGAATGCGTAGTCCCTTCGATATAGGTACCTTAGGCAAGTCCGTTTCTCGCCATAAGACCTGATTCGAAGCTGTTGGGGTCAGCAAAGGATATTCGCGGAACACAATTGCTCCTTCTGAAGTTCCAGCAACAAGTTCTGGACGCGCTGAAGATGTATCCAGCATGCATTAACGCTGTCTTTGGAGGAATATACTGCTGGTATAAAAGCAACGGTGAGAAGTTGAGGGACTTGGCGTTCGCGGTGCGTTAGTTTTATGCAGGATGGAGAGATAAATATCATTCGATGTGCTGACTCTAGTGTCTGATCCTTGCCTTTTCGATGACTCTTAAGTGAGCTCGACCAGAGAGATAAAGCGTTGGGAGTCGCGATTATGCACGTCCATCACCCGAGACAACGCTGCTAACCTGAAGATTTTCTGAGGCTCGATGTCCGAATGCAGAGAAGATGCGTGGAGAGAGAATCGAAAGATTTGCTGGCCATGTGCATTGGGAACTGGTAGAGCAAGGTCTGAGCAGGAGTTTCATAAAGCAAATTGCGTGGGCGGGTTGAGGCATGAATACTCCTTTCCCTCGCGGGAGTGGGAGTGTGAAGAGGCGCGCGCGTGATGACGAGCTCCCTTTCTCACGATATCGATGGCGGCGTGAATGAAATTGCATGGACGGGATTGCAAGCCATCGAGGGCGCTTCTTGCCCGCCAGCCCTGCTTTGGGTACTGGGCGGCGTGGGAGCCCTGGAGAGCTGCCTCCTCGGGCGGGAGAGCCATCCTTCATCCCAGGAACACGCCGCACGCCAGGGAAAGAGAAGAATGTTGGAGGCTCTCGCAAAAGTTGCAGATGACCTTCATCAGATTTTTTTTTTCCCCGCGAACCTCCAGGCCCAGCAGCTGCTTCGTCCTCCTCTGCAGATCCCCCATAATCCCATGCTCTGACCCCGATCTTTGAATAAGCAAGCCCGCTTGTTCGTAGCAAGTCCACAGAGCCCAGGCGAGCTCTCGTCCCCGACCCATCGCGGGAAGCCGCCGCCAGCGGGTCTTCTGCATCCTCGCATGCAACGAAATCGGCAAATTGGGCTGGCTGACTGGCTCATGGCGAACTACTCGTTGGCTGTCTTCAGAAATTCTCTTATCTGTTGGTGGTGCAAGGAGCCCTTCACCAATTCATGCCACTGCACCTGCGTTGTGTCCATACGACCCTTCAGAGCTCCATTCACACTTGATTCTATCTCCTCGCTCACTTTCTCACCACCGTCGTTTACAGCTCTCAACCTGCTGATCATCCCGGCCAGCCTTTCCAAACGAGACGGCAGTTGAACGCCACTCGACAGGGTGCTCTTCTTCCAGCGCTCTTCCAGAACATCAGATCCTTGCCTCAAACAACACCTCACCTTTTCCTGCTCTTTAACGCCGAAACCTGTCCTCCTCCCAATTCTTCTTCGCTTTGAGAGGGCCGTAAATTGATCCTCGATAGCCTCAGGGCATTTTATGGACGCCTATTTCAGTCCTGGAGTGTTCCAAGGTTGTGGCCCCTATTAAGCAGCTGGACCTCGCTAGACGTCACCTTTTGCAGGGCTGAGCTACTCTATACGTTTCGACATTACGCCGTACCGGTGTCCGTTTTCACATGCGAGTGCTGCTTTTCTCGAACCCACTCTGATAAACACAAGGGCCTACAGCTGCTTATTTATTTCAGTTGGGCTGCGCTCTGTATTCTCTAGCTCTGGTAAGTTGGCGTAAAACACTAGTCAGAACCTTGCGTAACATATTTAACTAATGTAAGGACAGGTCATCCTCCTTACTGGCCATTCAGCCTTCTCCGACCCTGCCGCTCTATACGTCCTCAACCTCCTTTCCCTCTGACGCCGTCCGCCGCTACACCTCGAAACAGTCAACACCGCCGGATTTTGAAGGGGCTAGGCTGTTGTATGTCGGGAACCATCGGTCGAGAGGGAATACAGAACTCTATTTTATCAGGTCAATTACTGGGGAGGCTGGGTATTAGGACGTTGGTGGTTGCAGCACGCACTAGGCACCACGCTTCTGTTCCGAAATCTCCCGTCTTCCTCTTCCCCGCATTCTGGTCGAACGTGTGGCCCGCGAGATTTCGGCGGATTGCCAGCGGATTGTGCACTGATTTTAACCTAAGACGTTCTAGTTCATGGGACATTCACAGGTGCTTTGGGCATGTGAGAGTCACGTTGCTCTTACCTTAAAAATACCTTGCTCGGCCATCCATATCCAGTAATCCTCAGCCTGCTCTAAGTCATGGCTACTCCGGCGCCCCCAAGACGGTTTAAACCGGAGCCGATTGAATCAAGCACCAAATCGTCAAAACAACTTGCACTTGAGTCAACAGAGACCACGACAAAAAGCTTCCGAAAATTTATACCGGAACCAATTGAGACCATCTCGAGGACGAGCCGCAAAATGGATCCAGGATCTGTCCAAACTACTTCGAAAACAACTCGTAAGTTTGCTCCAGAGCCAATAGAGACTATGGTCAAGAGCAGTCGAAACAAGAATGTGGCGGAATCATCGAGTAATACGCGCGGAAAGTTCAGCCCCCGCCCAATCGAAATAACCACGAGGAGCAATAGAAAGAAGATCGAGAAAGAAGCAGATGAGCAGGGTCCGGATCAACCTCAACAGGATACTTCCTCTCTGCCTGAAATACTCAAGTCATCGATCCCGGAGGAGAAACGTCCTCGGAGACGGTTTGCTCCTCAATTAATAGAGACCGCTAAACGAAGTCGAAAAGCAGGAGATACCGGTCCTGCAATTCTCCCTTCTGATAAAACTGAAGCAACACCTGATGATGGCACGCATAGCCCCAGAAAGACTCGATCACGGCCAGTACCGTCCTCACTAGAGAACACACCAGCTTCAACTGTGATCCACTCTCCTCACTTTCTTGAGATTAAACGTGCGGCTTCTCCGCTTGCAATGCGTCAAAATTCACGGGGCAGCACTCGCTCTCACTCCTTCAGAGTGCCAGACCTGGAACCGATTGAATCTTCCGAATCCGAGGAATCGACCCCGCCATCATTATCCACCTCGCCGTCTGCAGCTTCTGACCATTCCCACGTGTACAAAGAGGCTACGCGTATGAGGGAGAGCGTGGATGACAGGTTTTCGGGCTATCTTCTCGAGTTGGCTGCACGAGCAGCTGAAAAACAGTTGCGCGAGCAAGCCATGGCAGCATTCCCGAACGACGACCACCATGAACCTGTCGACCATTTCATAGACCGAGACTCTGACGATTCAGAACTGGGTAGTGGAATTATGTCTTCCGATGAAAGAGACAACGGATTCGCTAGACGGGAATCTGCTTTCACAAAGATCAATTGGGAGTTATTAGCCATGCAGCAGCACCGAGAGAAACTCGAGCAACAGCAAGCGAAGGACAAAGAGCAGAGGGACACTGCTATGAGGAATGCCAGAGGCCCGTCACCACATGGCGCTTGGGGTAGTCCTTCCGCGGGCATGTTCGCAAATTCGACCGGTAATAAGAACATCATCGCAGGTTGGCAAAAGGACGGTGAAATGGATCGAATGCGCAGCGGAGCAAGGCCCCCGATGCTTGGAGGTGATATCAAATTTCCAAGATGTCGTTCGCCCGAGCCTGCCCGCTTTGACCCAACTCAAGGCTCCCATGCTATGAGGAATGCCATGTGCTATCTGACTGAGCAGAGCCAGGCTGCCGAGCCGGAAGGAGGCCTTTGGCATGGAAAAGAGAACCCAAGTAATCGACCATCTCTCTGGTCAACTGGAGGTAGTCGCCCTCCAAGTCGAGGGGGACTTTGGGGTGGGTGTTGTATTGGATCAGGCCTTACGCCACCGAGGGGGCCTACAGGGCTAATGACGCCACGGATCGAAGTGGATAATCCCTTCGAAACACCACACTCCACTCCTGCACCAGGTCATCTGCCACCATCTCCGCCTGCCTCGAATGCCGACATTTCTAGCATTGATGAAAAGCTATCCACCGAACTGTCTATTGAAGAAGAATTCGATGACAATTTCGTAACGCAAGTCTACAATTACCTTTCCTTAGGATATCCATCTATTGCCCGCAAGTTTGATGAGGAATTGGGAAAGATCTCTCGAATACCAGTAACGGAACTGAGGCAAGATGATCATCTCGCGCAGAGCCGGGGTTATATACGGCTGGGTGAGGACGGAAACCTGAAAGACTCTGAGATTACCGAGGAGACGTGCATGCGGTGGAGGGCTCTTCGGTTGTATATTCAAGAGTGGGCGAGGCAACAGCCGCGGATGGTCACCGGAGTAAATACCCTCGGAGGCTTCGGAGTTGCGGTACGGAGAGGGAGTTGGGCGTGGTAAATTTGTTAGTGCTGTCGATATATCGACGATCATCATTATCCTTGGAGTACTGAAGCTCGGCGGGCGGTTTGATTGGCGTACAATTTGGGTGTTCTTTTTCCGGGTCGCTGAGCATTCTGGGAAATTTGGCGTTTGCTTTTGATAGAAGCGCACCAGGGGTATTAATTGTTCTTTCCTGCCATCCTTTGGCCCCACAAGATTTCTGTTCCGTTCTTAGTTGTTTTTCTAGTACATACTCTTAGGATTGGTTTCGAGGGAGAAGCCAGCTTGTCAATATTATGTTCTACTAGCATTTTTTTTATGAAAGGCCTCGTGATACACACGCCACATATTCATACTGTTCGCGTTTGATATAGCCTTTCCATTGGCAAATGTAAGGGGAGCCTGTCTCAACTTCTTCAAACATGCAGAGCGTTGCCATTCCAGCATGTTGCAGCCTTCATAAGAACCTAAATGCCGACTCGCCTCTTGGAGTGCACAAAATGTGGCCAGTGGCAAATGCATGGGGCCCGCACGACCCCTACCGCCATCTCTCCTCGCGTGGTGGTGTTTTGCTTTTTTACACCCCTCAACCGTCCTTTTTCTGCTCTGAGCCTGCGACCTCCCGCGGCCTGCCACTCGCAACGCCACGATGACTTTGTCGCCACACGCCATCGTGGGTTTCTAACAGCCATTGTGGGTTTCTAGCAGCCATTGTGGGATTCCATCAGCTGTCGATGGTGTCTCGCCATTCTACAGAATATCAGCGCATAGCATTTCCGCATGCTTGCCCGTGTATCTTATCGCCCCGCAGCGTGCTTGCATTGCAGGACCCTACCTCTTTCAATGGCGTGCAGGTGACGGCAGTGACGGCGGTTGTGTGTCTCGCGTTGCCTGCGGGCTTCCAGGAGGATCTGTGATGCTTCGAGAACGGAACAAGATCCATGAAGAGCTTCACGATGTCTAGGCATGGTCCCCGTAGGTTTTTAAGCGTTTCAAGAAGGTCCCCCATACTGACCAATGCTTACCAGAGCGCAATCTGGATTACCCGATCCCTTGCCATTGTCTGCTTCCGGATTTCTACCCGCATTCTCTACATTCTGCATCGGTACCTGCTAGGGTAGAGGCCATCCTCTGCCCTCGAAAACCCCACTCATGCATCTGGCGCAGGAGGCCGATGTCTTGTATTTCCGTATTCTGAGACAGCTGAGCCTCGTCCCCACACTTGAGGCTTTTGTCCCCGGTTGTCATCCCACGCCTGGCAGGGGAGAATTGCTTGTTTCTCGCACGGAGCTTCTCATCAGATGGACGCAATACCTTGGGCTTGCAGTAGTGTCAGGTACAGGGCGTTTCGTACCTGACGCTAAGTTCGACGTTTCCCATCCTTCGGCCCTATGGTGCGTTGAAGATCAACTCAAAAGATTGACCTGCATAGCTAGTTAGATTTCTCTGCTCACTTAGTCTGTCTGGGTAATATCGAGTCCAGGCATCTGACCAGACGAATATGTCGCCCCTCGCATCCACTCATCACGCTTGACCTGGTGGTTGCCCCCCTTCGCTTGTGGCTAGCTAGATGGCGAGGCGATTTAGGACGACTGTGGAAGCGATTGATACTGGTCCGTATGACGGAACGGTAGGTAGGGGGAGCGAGGGGGACACAGAAAGTCCAGGCCAAGTCATTTTGCAACATACTCTATGATAAGGCATCATTTTCCCAATCATGTGCTTCCTCGGCTAGCAGTTGTTTTCCTACACCGTCTTATGCGAAATATTGATCGATATCAACTCGTCGCCACAGGGGACGTTTCGCTGTGGGGGAAAAAGGACACTGGCTTGGTGACGGGCTTAGCTTTATCTCCATGATGTCCGTTGCAGATATATCCCTAGGCTAAGTCCCCAAGATCTCAATTGATCTGCCCTATCAATTCCTTTCGATGGTGATCACCTTCATTCACAGTGCACGCCCAGACGCTCTCTACTATCTTTATCTATCGCCTATCACCACTTGGACAAGGTTCTGGTTTTTGAAATTCACTTGGGTGCCTGCTACTTACCCACCTCGGTGCCCCACCACGTGGTCGAAACGCTCCTTCTTCGCCTAGCCCAAATCTCTGGCCTTTGCGTCTTCACTCTAGCTTAATCCGCTCATTCTCACTCTCACTTCCTCATCTCGTCGTCCTCGTGTCTTGCAACACCTTCCTCTTCCTTTTCCTCTTTCTCTTCCTAATATGTCAGATGCTGGGTTCGACCCAGCGTTCGTGCATGCCCTGAGGAATCAGTCATGGCCATTGTACGCTGTGGGCATGACTTTCATCTCGCTGCGAATGTCAGAGCCCATCAAGCCACCACAGTGAAGGAGAGGCTGACCTTCATCGTAGGTATAGCCAAATCCGCAAACGAGGATTCAGGAACCTCTGGTTGGATGACTATGGAATGCTTATGGCTGCAGTAAGTAAAGGGTATTTCCGAATAATGTGTTATTGAGCTAACACATGAGACCAACAGGGCTGGTACACCGTGCTCATTGTTTGCCTGAATGTAATAGCTACGGGTGGTGGAAGCAACTTGTTCCTGCCTGACCAATTCGCCACCTTTTCGGAGGTAGACATCAAAGAACGCATCAAAGGCTCGAAGATTGTCCTGGTTTCGGAGCAGGTACTGTACTGCGCTCTGGTCTTTGAATGCAATGGTCGCTGACTGATATGCTCAAGGGCATGCTCAATGTCATTTGGACCCTAAAAGGCTGCATGCTGTTCTTCTACTATCGCTTGACTGGTCGCCAGCTGAGCCGCCAACGAGCCGTCAAGGCTCTGGCCGTCTACGTAGCACTCGGATGGATCGCAGTTGAAATCACCTTCTTCACCGCCTGTCGGCCTTTTCGAGGATACTGGGGTATGCCGCCTCCAGATCCTCAGTGTACAACTCTACAGCACTACGCCATGGTGCAAGCGTGCTTCAATATCTCTAGCGATCTTCTGATGCTTCTAGTGCCCCTTCCGATAGTCATCAGCACATCCCTTCCGACCAAGCAGAAGATTGCTCTATCAATCGTTTTCAGCATGGGTATCTTTGTGGTGAGTTATGTCGATCAATTTATTTCATTCCATGCAGTGTCCGATTCGGCCTTCTAGCCCACTTTAATCTTGTTGCTAAATTTCTTCGTCAGATCATCGCAGCTATTCTCACGAAAGTCTACAATCTCTCGAATGTCTATGATACATCCTATATGCTTTGGTATACTCGCGAAGCATCCGTTGCGGTTTATGTTGCCAATTTGCCCATGCTCTGGCCCCTTTTCAGGGAATGGTTTCCTTGTCTGCGCAATCTCTCCGCGCCAAGACCCTCCGCTCTCCCTGTCTATGGAAGCAACAGTCGTTCCGCTAAAAACAATACCAACGACCAAGGAGACCAGAGCGTCCATCTCGGCTACATAAAATCGACATCGCAGTCCACAGGGGAGCCCATCACACCCGTTGAATCTCGCAGGCCACAATCCGAAAGAACGTTTGATCACTTCACCAGTAATAGAACGGATAGCCTGGAGAGTGATGAGAGGGTGCTCAACGAAGGCAACTTCTGGGGCGGCACTGGGAATGAGGTGCATATTAAGAATGACATAGTCGTTGAGACCATAAGCATAGATCCGGAGACTGCCCGGACTGAGAAGAGTCTGAGATTCGAATGGGGGCAAGACGTTCTCGGAGGGCCTCAAGTGAAGATCGAAGGTCCGAAACTCTTGGCGGAAGGGCCACCGAATAAGCCGCCCAAGGTTTAACCGTCTCTACCATCATGCTATAGTTGATATACTTGGCACACACGACTTGATGATTTCCTCTAACCTTACCGGATTTTCCCTTCCTTGGTTTCTGTATTGGTGCGTTGATACGGGCTGTAAACTGCCGGCGTTGGGAGTTTTGCCAGACGGTCTTTCTGGCTACTTAACCAATAACTCTTTGCTTTCTTATGATCGGGGGGAGCTCTCTTTCACATCTGGGGTATTTACAGGTGCAGCGAGGGTACCAAGCGCGCATAATACCACGAGATAATCTGTACAACACTCACAATTAGAATGGTTGGGCTAGCCGGAGTAGGTACCTGGCGGAGAATTTCGACTTGGCCCCGCCGAAGTGCCGAATGCGGAATTAATATCAATATTGCAATATGGGTTCAGTTCGCAACGAGAACAGGATATCAGACTGCCAAGTGAACACTGCATCAGATAGCAAATTTAGGAGTTTAGGAGTTTCGATACGATGAAGTTCAAACAAGACAATAAGAAACAGGGGCAAAGCCGGGAGTGCAGAAGCCCAAAACGCTTCCCCCACACCTACCTTGTCCCATGTATGCATCAATATCAAAACACTCCTCAGCTGCATTCCCATGACTCGCGTATCATCCATCATGCAACAATTCGATAACACACCACACCAACCAAGCTCGGCAGGTCTCTGGTGGCTGAGATGTCATTCTGACATGTCCGATTATTCCAAGTCTGTGCTGCACCTTTGTAAGAATGGTGCAGCTGATACGTGTGTCGGTGCCAAACGACCGGCTCGACCGACATCAACTGGGCCGCTTCGCCCACCCGTTGCGTCAATATGATGGCTGCGATCAGAACAATCCAAGCGCAGAAGCTGCCGGCGTACGAGCAGGGCGTTTTGGAGGTGTTGGTCAGCGGATGCGTGCGTAAGCCGTCCCAACAAACGGTGAGGCGGGTCAGCAAGCGGAGTAAATAGGCAGCATAGGACGAAAGGTGCGTGGCGATACTGCCGGCTATGCTCCAGCAGTGGGCGCGCAGGGCGCGCGGAACAAACATGAGGGAATGGGTAAAACCAGTGGGAGGTGTGAGACCAGTCAGGTGCTCTAGGAGCTTTGGAAAGGTTAGCTAGCACACTATTGGGAAGTTTAGCCGCAGGAAGGGGAATATGGATTCGCGCCAGATGTAGACGGTGGCGATGAGGAGGACGTTGGTTTGGATGCCAAAGAGGATGGGGACGAGGCTGAGCAAGTTTCTATGATTCAGGTGGTGAGAGGCCATATGCTGGTGTGAAGGGAGGAGGGAATTTGTTAAGGTAAGAGCATGTGGTGGATGAGGCTGTAGATCGTGTGGTAGAATAGAGTGTAAAAGGTAGTGCGGATGAACCAGGGAGCAGTTGATGAGGAAATGGTGCTGTCAAGCCATGCGAAGAGGCCGTATGCTACGACGCATATGCTATATATGATTATGGCTATAGGGAAGACATTTCGCATGCCGAAGTATGGGCCGACAAAACAACCTTCGATATTCCAAGGCGATTTGAACTCCCACCTTGGCATTGGCCCAGGGCGGGATTCATAAAATAAGTCGGTCGTTGAGGTGGAGCAGGTGGGGTAGGAGGCATAGGAGGTAGTGAAGGGCGAATGTTACTGTTCCTATCTCCAATCTTTATGGGCTCTTCGCTGTCTGGTTGGTGTTGATAGGGAATAAGCGGGGAGGAGGTTCGCAAAATAGGAGGTGATGGAAGTCGAATGTCGCTGTTCCTTTCTCCGACCCTGCTGCGTGCTCTATTAAAACTCTGTTGACATAGACTTAGCAGCATTGAGAAGTGCACAGGAGGGACGGAAGGGATAGGAGGTGGTCGATCTCTGACTATCCCGGATGCTTCGTTTGGTGTTTGATATGTCAGAAGCTAAGGCTAGGGGACATGATCATAAGCACAGGAGCTTGTTGGATCTCTTCCGGTGGTAGTCTCTTCACTTGGAATTAAGCATGGTTGAATCGGTGACGGCTTGGCATAAAGATCATCGTCGTCCACCATAAGATCGGTCTCTTCCGTCGTAAAGTGGCACTCGCGCATCATATCTCCCTCGGGGATGCTGCTTCAGCAGTGCAGGTCGGATCGACTTTGGAGTTTGCGTCTTCAAGACGTCAACCTGAACCAGCGTAAGACGAGCAAAGTGTCGGATAGGGCGTTTCAGTTCTAGTAACGCCACGTTGCAGCGACGCATTGGTATATAGATGGGGTATCGGGTCCTTTCAATCAACAAGCGATTCGATGTTTGCACCAGCTTCCAGCTAATACAAAGTTCCAGAGTGTTTGAACCGGAAGTTGGCGGAGTCGTCTATTGCCCCGCTGCACAGGATGAGACTCGAGAGGACCCAGATGAGGACGATGAAAAGGACGAAGCCATGTATGGTGGGCGCGGGCGCGGCGCGGAACGGACACGGTTTAGGTAGGGAAATGGCTAGCTCGAACGGTATCATCCGGAGAGGGTGTTTGGGTGGCCAAAGCATTTGCGGAAAAGGGCTACCTCAAAGCGCCATTGTAGTTCTGTATTGGTGGATTTAACGATTTTATGCGGTGTCGCCTTACAGTTTCCGCTTCTTGCCAGTTCCAAGGGTGGTTAACAGCGTCGGCATGACGAGGGCTGGGTTGAAATTATGACCGTTGTGGCGGGTAAAAAAGGGTAGATATTCGGCGGCATCCTTGTACAACTATCGCCAAAATGCGGGATCATGATCGCTACAGGATGTGGTCTTTTGAGAATAGATTATCGTGATAGCGATGACTTGTGTTAGATTCGTAGTTGAGTTGTCTGTGCTAAACAATTAAAAACAGTTTTGGATAATGCAAGACGATATGGAAATGTAGGAGAGTTTGGGATCGAGCGAGAGATTCAATCTGCCAGAGACACTGAAAGAATATAATGACTGGGAAAAATGATGGCAACAAAGAGAGACTTGGCAAATAGACCGTCAGGCACTATAAAGGCACGAAAGCCCTCTTTGTTGCCCAATTATTTATAAGGCCTTCTGTCATATGGTGAAAGGGAATTTTTTTTAAAAAAAAAAAAAAAAAAAAAAGATGAAGAGGCCTAGATCCAAGACAATTGAGCTGTCAAACCGGAGAACAACCAATTTACTGGACCATTGCGTGATATCAGGATTCATGGATGGTGAAACTAGTCGAAAGTCTTGGTAGCTACCGCCTTGTGTTTGGGTTATCTGTACACTGGGCTATGAATGACTTAAGCCACTGGCGGAGTGAGCTGTCATCGATTTCTCTTTAATGGCGTTCTGGTGTTCTTGTTTGCGTGGTTGTCAAGGTGTAAGAGGTGTGAGAGGTGTAAGAGATGTAAGAGATGTGAGAGATGCGAGAGATGCGAGAGGTGTGAGAGGTGCGAGAGCTGGAAGAGGTGGAAGAGAGGAGGCTGGAAGTAGGGTGTGGATGGTGTTGTTTTGATTGATGGCGGTGCTTTACCAGCTTTTAGGCTCTTCGTCAAACTTCATCTAGGCTCAAAAAGGGAAGAGGGGTAATCCCCACCAATCCGAAAGGCTTAACTTCTTTACCGTTGGAAAAGGTTCACTTTTAATATCTGTTGAAGTTGTATGACAACTAATGGTTGAAGCGTCGTGTCACATTGGCGTGAAATTGATCCAAGGAGTCGAAAACGGCGGCGTCAAAAGCGCATCCCCCAGTTGTAATACCAGGCACTTGCGGCTTAAATTACCCTATTTTAGATAATATACCCCGTCTAGGTGGGATTACAAAGCCTCGTATTCTCTAAACAACACTTTAACCTCTCCACCAAGGTTAGACTGTCAAATCGCTAGCTCATAGAACAACTCACTTCTATTTTCCTGGTCAGCCATATTTTCAAATCGCTCGCTGTTATGGTACTGCAATGGGTGCCGAAGGCCGCCATTGAGGCAGAGGCAGAGGCAGAGGCAGAGGCAGAAACAGCGTTGTCCACTGTCTCCCGCAAGCGCAACACCAGAATAGTTGTATACCACCAAACCCAATACCACAACTCCACCTACATCTCTCTCACTCCACTCCTCACACAAAAGACTGGAGTAACACATGTCATCCTCGCTGCATTCCATCTTAACCAACCCGCCGGAAACATCACTCTAAACGACGATCCGTGGGACTCATCCAAATACGCGCCTCTCTGGTCCGAAGTTCGGACCCTTCAATCCTCTAGCGTCCGCGTCATGGCCATGCTCGGCGGCGCCGCCACAGGTTCATTTTCCTCTCTCGACGGCAGCCTCGCTGCCTTTAACGCCTACTACATGCCGCTGAGTCACATGATCCGCACCCTCAACCTCGACGGATTAGATTTGGATGTCGAGGAGGCAATGAGCATAGGCGGCATCATCCGACTAGTCGACCGACTTCACGCTGATTTCGGTGATGAATTTCTTATTACATTGGCACCTGTAGCTACGGCGCTGCAGGGCCAGCAGAATTTGAGCGGTTTCGATCACGAAATGTTGGAGAAGGGACTGGGGCATAAGATTGCGTGGTATAACACACAGTTCTACTGCGGGTGGGGCGATCTTAATTCGACGAGGGATTACGAACGCATTATTGCAAGAGGGTGGCCGGCTGAGAAGGTAGTGTTGGGCTTGGTGACAAATCCGGCGAATGGCGATGGGTGGGTTGATGACAAAGTGGTCAAGAGGACTTTGACGATGTTGGTGGACAAGTTTCCGGATTTTGGGGGAGTGATGGGATGGGAGTACTTCAACTCGGTTACGGAGGAGAGCCCGGTGGTAGGCAAGCCGTGGTGCTGGGCTCAGTTGATGAGCGAGATTCTAAAGACCTGAGAGATGAGATGAACTGTGGAAGGAATATCGACTATGTCCGTGAGAATGCGGCCCGGGGTGAAGGCAACAGGGCCACGACCGGACCCCGCTTGTCCATGCAAGGCTGAGAGGAGTAGTGCATACAAACAGGTTGCCTCCAGGAAAGATGTTTGGAACGCATTCCGACAGGCGTAGATGATGTCGAGCAATTCTCCCGACGCCCGATTTTGGACGGATGTGACTGGCTGCACGTAGTTTTCTCGTCGCCCACTGTGCTAGACAGGGCAAGGCATCTACCAGGCCCGGTAATCAAGAAGCGAGAAATGTTTGGAGACCATATTATTGCATATGAAAGACCCAGCGTAAAGAGGCCAAATTCCTAGCACGCATGCAGTTATTATGGAGATATATGTCACGAAAATCAACTTGAGAAGGACATCTCCATTGTATATTAATCATTGACCTTATATGAGACACGGAGTCGTAAATACGTCGCGAGCTTCAGATCATGCCAGCCCGACTTCTTAAAATAACAAGAAAGCAACTTTGCCGAATGATGCCAGCGAGTCTCCGAAATGTACATTACCAATACAGCGTTAGATCAAGAAGCAAATCCTGACGAGACATAATACGTAAAATTCGTCGCATCGTTCCATGACCAAGATCCCCAAGATGAAAGCGTAAGGTAAGACAGATCCACCAACTCCAAGTGTCACAGCACACAAAACACCCAGTCCATACCAAGACTAATCCTCTTGTGAACGCCTAATACAGCCAACCAGAAAAAGTCTCACCAAATTTGCGAGAAGGTATCAGGAGGAAGAATTGGGAATAATACTACATATGCCCCTGCTGGTGGTGCATATAAAAATCAGCATCGTCATGCTGCTGCTGCGCCTCAAACTGAAAGGAGTTGAAGGCGTCGTCGGGGTTGGCTACAAGATCTTGGAGATCATCCGGAAAGGATTCGAGGAGGTTGTTTGGCTGAGATGAGTCGTAAGAGGTATCGAACGATGTTGGGATCGCAGTGGCGCCGGTGAATGGATTCGTCATGAAGTCATCGTCATGCTGGTTGGAAAGCGAGGCGGGATAGGAAGTGTTGTACTCATAGGCGTTACGTTCGATATCAAGGTAAGTTGGTGGGTTGGGGTTGGTCGGTGCTGGTAACTGCTCCGGTGCGCTGTCGTCCGATTGATCTTGTGCAGGTTCTTCTTCAGCAATGACCTCGACCTCCTGCATCCAATTCTGCTTCAAATATTCCATAGGAGGATCATCTCCTCCGCCTTTTCCTCCACGCTTTTCATCATGCTTGCCTTTGCGACCTCGCTTACGGGGATGGAAATGAGCTCTTCGTAAATGAGCTGCAGCATTATAGTAGGCCCCGTACTTTTTTCCATTTCGGCATTGCTTGCAGCTGGCGAGGAACTTCTTATCTACAGAAGCGTCTACAGTGACCCAGTATTTTCTAACTCGAGCGTGGGCACGTTCTGTATGTCTTCGAAGCTCGTGATCCCCACGAAACCCGTCCCGGGACTCGTTACAATGCGGGCACATGATCTTTGGGTGAGTAGGTCGGGTGTAAGTGGATTTAGTGATAGCAGCAACGTCTCTCGACGAACCGTCTTCAGACTGAACTCGCAGCATCTTGACATTTGAAGTTGCTTGGCGTGTGACCGCCTCATTGTGTTTTTCGATCTCTTTTGGGAGAATCGGACGTGAGCCTTGAGCTAGCTGCTCTTTGTGGCGTCGCGAGTGTCGAGAGCCACTCGTCGATGTTGATTTGTTGCTCTCCTTGGAAGTCGACCTCTTCATATCCTCCACCAGGACCGACTGATTCTCAAAAGAGTGCAAAGGACTAAGAGAAAATTGTGCAAGGGGGGAAACATCTTCACTGATAGGACCAGTGAAACTAAGGAAAGAACGATCAATATCAGGCAAGCCGATATTTTTAACATCAGAAGAAGAACTTGGAACAGATTGTTCGGAAATGAAATCTGAAACATTCGAGTAGCTCGAGTTTACTCGCATCATTGTTGAAAAATCACCCACGAACTGGGTGGAGAAGCTATTCTGACGACTCATGTCACTTGTCCAAGTGGATGAAGTTGTCAGCTCACCAGTTGAAGTGGGAGTGCTGGGAGTTGTGAGTCCATTCATAGATGTACTCCATGTTGTGCATGGTGTTGCGTAAGAAGCTGAAAGTCGGTTGGAATCGTTGCGAATTAATTCCCGTGGTAAAGGTGCCGCGGATAAGGTTGAGGGCGACGGGAAAGTATCAACCCAGTCGGGTGTATCGGTAATCGAGAGGAGGAACGATTGACTTCGGCCAAAGCTGGAACTCGGGCTGAGGGTATAGGCGCTGGAGGGCTCTTCATTTGTCGTCTGCCAGTCGGACATCATCGAACGGGAACGAGCATTCATCATGAGAGCGCCGGCATCATCCGCCGCTGAGTGAGAAGAGGGTGATCGTGACAAGGAAACAGCAGCCGGGGCCGACTGACTGGAGTAGCCTTCTATCCGATTCATAGGGTTTGGAATTTCGAGGCCCTAGCAGCCGTTAGATAGGTATAATGTCCGACCAAATCATGGTTGTATTCGTACAAGAGTTTGTCGGGCACTCCATCCACCATAGGACACGGTGCGAGGAATGTGAGCCTCT
Source organism: Lepidopterella palustris CBS 459.81 (assembly GCA_001692735.1). NCBI lineage: Eukaryota > Fungi > Ascomycota > Dothideomycetes > Mytilinidiales > Argynnaceae > Lepidopterella > Lepidopterella palustris. The sequence continues at coordinate 31,951 of KV744851.1, read as the reverse complement.
TGGGGATATCGAGAGGAAACATCGTCGTTGAGATAGGAGGCGACTGCAGCTCGTCGTCCGTTCCAAAGTTGGAGTCGTTCTTCTTCCGAAAGATGGGAGTGTCTCTGCCAGATGTCTTGTCTCTCTTGCTCGAGTATTTTGAGGACAGGATCAGTCGTCGCGAGGGTAGTGCTCGCCATGATAATGTTGGAGAGTGCTATAGGGGATGAGATGCTGGAACGATCAGCACTGGCTACTTTGAATTGTCAAGTAAGTATGCGTTGGTCTTCCTTACCGCGAGATCGCGAGGTATCAAGAAGTTCGAATGACAATGGTGAGAAATCCAAGGCGGGCGAGGAGTACGGGAACCGTTGGAGGGAGTCGTTGGCTTTTACCTCGCCCATCAAGCCTGCGTGTGTTGGCGTTGTTGGCGTCCTCCAGCGCCCACCTGAGCCAGCCGTGTTACAGGGTACGGGTAGGCTTCAATATCGCAAAACGAGTCGGAGGATCAAAGCATGGAAAACTAAGACCAGTAGGGGCCAGTAAGGGCAGGCTGAGAGTGATTCTCTTGCGTCCTTTTGCAGGGTGGGACGATAAGACTCAATGTGGTTGGTGTTTCGCAAGCTGGCTTTGACCGATTCGTCGCTTCATTTTTTTGCAAGCTGCATCAAAGATACCTGGGCACCTCTGCCCAGCTCAAACCAACATGCCAGGCTCGAAGGTTGCCTTCTCTCGGCTTGCCTTCTCGTCGTACAACCCGCTCGTCGTCAGCTCCACCACTTTCAGCGAGCAACGAGCAAGCAAATGCATGGGTGATAGACAATCGCCGGATCATTATGCTTTGTGGTCGCAAACGACTGCTCCCCTCCAACCACCGTCTTTGCATTCCGCTCCACATCCTCCATTGCTTTTGTTAGCGACACTCACCGATGACCTCATCAGGACTAGATGGGTTGACGGCAAGAAGGCAAACGGGCTGTGCTAGAATGCTTCTCTCAAATCGTGTGAGAAGTCGGCAACAACCCGCATACACGAATATTCGCTAGAGTGCCCCGTTCGCAAGGCGTTTCCTTCTCTTTATTCGATCGCGGTTCCCTTGATTCCTTTCGCATGCCGCCAGTGACGGAAAAGTTTGAAGCCAAACAATGCCCCCTGCCATGATTGTTGGTTGCGTGGCCAGCGCAGAGCCGCACACCATCTTTGTCACCGTCTTCTCATTATGGAGGCACGATTCAGAAAAAGTGGACTGCCATGGATGTAATGAACCTTCTATTCCAACTAAATAAGCTCTTTTTTATTGAACTTCTGATTCATACTATCCAACTTCGCTTCCCTTTTCGACACTTAAGCTTGCAAGAGACCCAGTCCATTACTTGAGGGATATAGTTAACCTTTGTGTTTTTTTTTTTTGGTATCTGGCTCGGCTTTAGAGGATCGAAGGCATCCACGAAAGCATCTTTTCATCATCCCTTCCACGACGCGTGAGAGTTTCGTTGTGTGTTGCGCCGAGTATGGTCACGACGAATGTACGCTGTAATCCGACGAGTAAGATGAACTGCTCGCTAGCAGAGTTGAGCAGTCGCTGAAGTTTTGCCCTATTTGATTGGCGAGGTGGGCGTGGTGATGCCGAGGCAGGCTACCAGCGCTCCTTTGCCATAGTCGCCGCGAAGCAGAACTGCAGACGATGTTTATAGTAGGGAAGGTGGCGGAGGCCTTGTTAGTAAAACTGTTCTTGGAGGACCGGCACTTTTCTCCCAAAACCTATCCGGTCCGGCTTCGTTAGACGTATGGACGATGCCAAGACTCAGGAAGAAGCGGACTCTTTCGTCCACGGCGGTATGCTCAGAAGCTCTTCGCGATGCTTTTTCCATTTCCTCTACCGCACTCATGAAAGGGTCTAGATTGGCAATTAAACCCTTCCGCTCCAACGCGGAGTATGCAAACTGCTTTTCTAAGCGAATTGGACCTGGGCGGTAGATTGACCGCTCCCATGGGGACTCTTCCGGTGAGAACATGGTCAAAACAGACCCGCTTCGTAATGTTATTCTGGCGCTACCCCTCCGTTAAAACTAGACGAGATACTGTGTGCCCGGCAAGGCATGTTCCATGGTGTGGGTGTTAGTGGTGTGGATTGTGCTCGACTTTTGTTCGCCGAAATGGGTTGCAATACCCTTTTCTGTTACTGGGCTGGTCGAGGGCTTGGCCGTAGCCTCCCTTCTTAGTACAGCCCCCTCGGCGTCGTGACCACAAATCAAGGAGTCTCTGGTAAGGCTCTCGCATTGAGATTCACGATACTCATCCTGTGGATCTCCAGTCTTTTAGTTTCTAATGTTTCTTGAATCCGTCGTCGATCTGAAAAACTTTTTTTCTGTGGTGTCCACCACCCTGACCTCTCTAATCCAGAATTTGTGATATGTGTTCGGCTCGTCTTGCAGTCTTGAGTGGAGCTAGCCTCCAAACCTTTTCCTTTGGCTTTAATTCCAAATTTCCTCCGGAATGGCGAGCACTCTTTCTCCTGCTAATGACCGATCTTGTTGTGTGTATCAATGGTTTGCACGTGGCGCCGCGGGCTGATATCTCCGCTCTCTGATCCTCCTGAAGCTCTCATGTTGAATGCGCCCGCTGTTATGGCGCTGATAGCTCTCCGAGGCGGCCCACGTGGAGACGGTATCTTTATCATGCCTGGGGGTATAGTCCGCCTTCCTCGACAGGGTCGGTCTCTTGTAGTCGCAAGCCTCGAGAACGGCGGTGAAAGCCAGAGTGGCTGGAGCCAGTACTGGTGGCATTCGTGATCGATGGAGTTACCGAATCCAGCGCGCGTCGTATCTCTAGAGGAGGACCTCCCATCAACGACGGAATAATAGTTTTAACCTTATCAAACAAAGGAGAGCAATGAGGAATGGACTGAGGTGTCCACCTATATGCCTGGTGGTTTGATGGCTGCAGATGATTTGAAGCTCGCTCGAAAAGCAGGCGGGGTTATAAGTGATATCAGAAAACGAAGCCTTGATGAAAGCGTCGCCGAAGCTGTAACGTACCCCAACGTCCAAAAATTCTGGAACAATAAAACTACACTTCCCTCTTTTCCCCGTCTACCTGGCGCTGGAATTGAACTGAGTTGTTGTCATGATGGGCGAGTAGAGCGTATATTCACCGCCAGGGCTTTTACATAAACCAAGCAAGGTAGGTCAGTCCTGAACGGTCCAAATGCCTTGTCAGCTTGGCATCACAATAAAAAGAGTGCGCTTTTTGAATCAATACTTATGCTAAATAGAGAGAGGCTCAATTGGCAATTAGTCGTGTGGTTGGAAGAGTGCATGTCTTTCATACTTGAACCTCATCGCCCAAAATGGATTAGTTCAGTTAATTCGTCTCTGATTGGTTGGGTGTATTTGATATATGCTCGGGCACGTCCGTCATCCAGAAGTATCAAGCGACATGCGATGTTCTATACTATCAGTCTTCAACACGACTTTTTCGTTCAGCATGCCCGATTTCGGAAGATGTGAAATGATTGGCCAAGTGGCTTGTCTGCCTCTCCGGTTCAAATCCCAGAACGTTCATAGTATTGAGGCCTCCATCCAACAGCGACCAATCGAGCCGTTATAGCACGCCACATCCCTGCTCTCTACCCCGCGATGATTTCACAACATCGGCACCAACCCGGAAGGAACCACCTTGAACAAGGAAGAAACCGCCTTGAACAAAGGAGGAAGGATCTTCGGGAATACAGCTTGCCTGGCATTACTCCCTGGATCTGCTCCCCGGCCAGACCGGGTGGGGTGGCCTCCGACAAGTTCGCTGGCATGCGGTGATCAAGCCCTTAGCCGTGGACGTCGGTGCTTGGTCGGATCATGAGACGGTAATAAATATAATGATATATAAGCCGTGGTCGTTGTTAAAGTCTCTAGGACCCGTTTTGCCACTTTCACTGCTTCAGATTCATAATGACGACCTCAATTGACTTGATAAATAAAGCGCCAGAGGTAAGTTGCCTGTGAAAATTGTCATAGACTCCCAGCTCACCTCATTCAATTCCAGGGCACAAAATTATGGGTACGAAGACCTCGATGCCCCTCGCGAGCGTCCGCTGACCCCTCCGACAGCTCCTTCACGTCGGCAACCTCGAATGCGACGAAGCCTGGTTCAAGCGCGGCGTACGTCTATACCATCCCTCCACCATACTCACAACACCCCTATTAACATGAACCCTCCTAGGGCGGAAGCTCCACCAGATCAAACCCGAACACCACGCGCGAACGCCGCAAACTAGTCATGATATCCGTGCTCATCGAGCACCCAACCGAAGGCCTCATCCTCTTCGAAACCGGCTCCGGAAAGGACTACCCCGATGTCTGGGGCGCGCCTCTCAACGACATCTTCGCACGCGTCGACTACACCGAGGATCAAGAGCTGGGCGCGCAGATCAAGAAGACGGGCCACGACATCAAGGATGTCAAGATGGTGGTGATGGGACATCTGCACCTGGACCACGCGGGGGGGTTGGAGAATTTTAGAGGCACGGGTGTGCCGATTTACGTGCATGAGAAGGAGCTGAAGCATGCGTTTTACTCGGTCGCTACGAAGAGTGATTTGGGTACGGGGACGTCTTACTTTTTTATCGCCTCCCAACTCCTGCCTTTCCTGTTCTACACTTCGCTCTCCTCCTCGAATCATAGCCCCCCACCTCTCTCCCTTTGAATCTCCATACTAACTACACACCCACACTAACATCCAGGCGTATACCTTCCTCACTACCTAACCTTCGACATAAACTGGGTCCCCTTCCACAACTCCTTCCTCGAGCTCGCCCAGGGCCTAAACCTGCACCACGCCCCCGGCCACACGCCCGGCCTCTGCATCTTGCAGGTAAACCTGCCGAAATCCGGCGCCTGGATCTTCACCACGGACATGTACCACGTGTCCGAGAACTATGAAGATAGCGTGCCACAAGGGTGGCTGGCTAGGGAACATGATGATTGGGTCAGGAGCAACCAGATGATTCACATGTTACAGAGGCGGACGGGGGCGAGGATGGTGTTTGGGCATTGTGCAAAGGCGTTGGAGGGGTTGGAGATGGCGCCGGGGTCATATGAGTAGGGAGTGCAGTGCAGGGAAGGAGCTCTGAACGAAGAAGAGAGGGATGAGCACGGGAGGGTGAAATTATCTTTCATGAATCGCTATGCGGAGTGGGAATTGCTATTGAGTGCTATAGTGGGCTAACGTATTTCAGTCTCGGGTGTCGTGAGATGAAAGCCATCCTATCCTTAGACCACACCAACCATAAAAGGAGCCACCAACCACAAAGCCCAACCGCCAGATTAGCTCCATCCCGGTATCGCAAGACGTCATCCAAAATACCCAGAACCAATCCATCTCCCCATTCCTCCAAACAATCCAGAAAGATCCGCCGTCTAGAAAAAGAAGAAGACTTGTCCAGGAAAAAGGGTTCGTGACCGCTGTCATGTGTCGTCGCTCATCTCCCCATCCCAAGTCGTGAGATAAGCCAATGGAAAGGGTATGAGGCTTTAACGATATGTCGTATGGTATGTCGTCCGAGACGTGATCGTGATCGTGATCGTAATCGTAATCGCAATCAAAGATGACTCAAAACCCTACGGCAATATACAAGTCGACAGTACTAAGAGAAGAACGAGAACCAAGTCCCGTTTCAATCGTCGTCATGCCCAGCCCAGTGTATTCCACCTCAACGCCGATAAGACGATATATGCTTCACTAAGGCAGAATATGCAGGAAATAAGGTATACTTACCAGAGTAATCAGAAAAGCCTGTATTGGAGAATAATGGGCGTAATGGTTTGATGGAAACATGAAAGATCTCAACATGCTCGTGTGACAATTCCCGAACGCCTCGCTGACGATGTGGCCATGCGATGGGTATCGTGGATATAGAAGTGAAGTAGTAGAGAAAAAGGAAGAAGAAGAAGAAGATGATGAAAATGATGGAGCCGGCTGGTTTAAAGTGCGCGCGAGCTAAGAAGCGCGGAGCAGTCCGTAAATTCTACGCTCTCGACAATCATTGGTTGAATTAGCGAATGCCGAGCGAGCAGCGTAGTGATGAGAAGTTGATAAGCGTTAGCAGCTGCCGTACTTGCTGCTGCGAACGGCCCTGCGCGCTCTTCGGACTCCGCCGTCGCTGCCGGGTATCCAGTGCATGTCCTTCCAGCGAGGGTAGCCACTGGAATTGAAGCGAGCGACGTCAATACCGTTGCTGCGTGGTCGCAGAGTTGGGAGGTAGAATGAAGCAAAGTTACGGATAACCACAGGTGTCTCCGCAAGTGGTGCTGTTGTCACAGTTTGCAGAGAGTCGGCGCTGATGACCGAGTCGATGCGCTCCAGCTTCATGGTACTCTCTTGAACTGCGGTAATGCACTGAGGGCCGGTTTCTGAAATGGACAAGCTTGTAGAATTGGATGTTGATGGAGATGATATCGATGAGCGAGGCGGACCGGCTGTCGCTAGAGCTCCATTTTCCTTGTCGATATCGCCGTGCTCGAGATCCTTGGGCGCTTGACGCTTGTGGTCCTCGTCCATAGGTTGGTGACCGTCGAGCTTTGGGCAATCTTCGGGCCATTCCCACATCTCCGGCTGCCATGGTACGTACGAGACTTCCTTTGCTTCTTTTTCGGCACCAGCAACATCGGCCGATTGTGAATCCAGCGAAGATGACGGCGTGTATACACACTGCTCTGGTGAATGAGAAGCCTGGGACACGACTGAGACAAGGCTCTTCTGCTCGCCAGAATCGGGTGGTGTTGGGATGGAGCTCACGGCTCGCTTCTCGGCTACCAATATCACCGAGGACGGAGTGGCTGGCGGTTTCATGCGCTGGCTTTCACTCAGTATCTTTGGGATCCGGTCCATGTAGGACTCAGAGTGAGGCTTGCAGGAGTATGACCCGCCTTCCAGATCAATATTGTTGGGATTGTCTAGAGGAAGATGGATTTGAGTAACAACAGAGGCTGGTGATGTGGACACAATGGCAGGACGTCCGCGCAGGCTATGAAAAGCTGCAGATAGAAGACTCGTACCTGGAGTGGCCACCGGCGGAGTGCGTCGAGAAATCAAAATTTGTGTCACGGCCGAGGACGGCAACGCAGATGGAGTCTGAGGATGCTCACTCGCGGGCAGGCTGCTTGTAGTGGAAGAGCTAAGGCTTCCATAATCCGAAGGCGTCGTAGAGTTTGTTGGAAGAGGTGCTTCGCATGCTGCTTCGAGCTCAGCCCGTTGTTGCCTCTTCGCCTTAGCAAGGGGCCATGGGAGTTTGGCAAGAGAAGACGAGACACTGGCAACTGCAACTGAGTCAGGTGACGACTCGATTCCGCTCGAGTCCAGTGCCGAAGCCACCTTAGTACGTTGGGCCACGGCAGGCTTTGAGGCTTGTTTTGCCTGCTGATTTTGACGCTGCATTGACGATTTGCGACGCTGCAAATTGGTGTTTTTACCATCGCCATTGACAACAACGCCTTGAAGCCTCCGCGGTGCCTGCCGACATGGATTGAGAATTGGCCGCGCCACAGCAACAGTCTGTCCTCGGATTTGTGCACCCTCTTGTCCACCTGCGGACTGATTGGTTCGTGATCGCTTCTCCATTTCCTGGTCTAATTTCTTGAACTTCTCAGACTTGTATGAATCGAGGCGCAGAATCTGGTTATGTCTGCTCCATGCATTTAGTGGTTCCCGGGAGATCTCTGGCGGGGGGAAGAGCCTTTGATGGGAAGTGCACGGCGCTGAAGGGAACGGTGCCCAGGGCTCATGGATTCGAACTTGCGGGACTAGCTCGAACCGTATGAGGTCCACCAGACGCTCTTGCAAACGCGCATCCATTATCTGGGCTCTCGTATGGTCGGGAAGGTCCCGGAATTTGATCGGCTTAAGAACGGCTTCCGGGATATCGGCCGGGTTGATGAGTTGCGGAGTGACATTGAACAGATAAGTGACATTCCAGTGCTGCGTGTCGGCCATGAGCTTGTCCAGCTCTTGCTTGGTCAACACGATGCTGAAGCCAGCCTCACTGGTTTCCACATCTGATCGCCATTAGCAGAAGACATCAAAGAGTTCTAGAATCGACGCATCACTCACTCCAAGGTTCATCGGTGTAGCGTCGGGTCCACTGTGAAGGTCAAGTCAGCAAAGAATGTCGCAAGTGCCAAAAATGTGGAATACAAACCGCATCTTTGACCGCAGCCCATTCTCCGACGGTCAAGTACTGAATATATGGGTTACCGCCTTCGCATTTCCAAGTGATTCGAACATCCCTCAAGCCGTGGACCTTCAAGTAATGGGCGTATTGGGCCCTGGCCACGTTGATTTTCGCGCACATCAAAGCCTCACATTCTAGGCTCATTGGCTCGATGATTTGAAAGTAGTTAGGGTCGTGGCTGCCATGGACTTAGCAATTGGCTTGGAGCGAGTGAAGGAACAGGAGCGACTCACATCTTGGGCAACTTAGCGAAGTCGCTAGAGGTCATGCCCTCCTGCATAAATTGCACGATATTGCTGGCAGCTTGCGGGTGGAGTATTCGCACAACTTGCTCGAGCGACGCCATGTTCAGCTCATGAGAGGAACGCCATTCGAGCGAGCCAATCGCCCTATCGCTGGATTAGTGAGCGTGCACGGAGGGGGAGAGATGAACTGACATGTCTGCGACGCTAGCAAAGTAGACCTGAAGTATAATGCTATGGTGAGCAAGCGCATGTAAGCGCCGTATATCAGTAAGGTAGCGATGGTGTTTATAACAAGTAGAAGCGTTACAGTGATGTCGCGAAAGTAGTGGGTGGTAGGTTTGGCGATCTGAAGGCGAAGACGACGAAGAGCGGCAGGCGAAAAGGGTGGGTCAGAGCCAGGGAGGCTGGGAATGATCCCATAATTTTCACTCACTGTCGTTATGAAAGTTTGAAGGGAACTCGAATGAAAAGCACCCGTGACATTCACTGCACATTTGTTAATTTCGAGTGAAGCGTACTTCATTGGGGCCTCAACCATTGTGCGCCATTAAATATTGAAAGTCCTCCACAGGATCCTGCGATAGCCCTATGACAGAAGATTTGCAACTATGAAACTGAAGAAACTGAAAGCTTTTAGGGCCAGACGCCTAACCTTGGAGCAATTGCATGGAAAGTTTAAAAAAAAAAAAACAAGAAAAAAAGAAAAAAAGAAAAAAAAGCCAATCATAGCAGTAGGACAACTTCAAGATATCCTTTTCAGATAGTTCTATTGTGAATTGGATAGCGACTGCGTTTTTTGCTATCATGTAGATAGAGCATGGCCTCTCGCAGTTGCCCGTTGTGCTGTTTGTGAATGGGAGGAAGGAGGTGAGTGAACATGTCGTTGAAAACTTGGCTTTGGGAATATTGTGCTAACCTAAACGGGACTGGTAAGCGCCACCCGCCAGAACCACTGGCCAGGACTTGCGGATGCAACAAACTCTGTCGACATGATGCACTTTTAGAGGGCTGAGGTAGGTTTAGGGGACGTTTTGAACCATGTAGTTGTGGGTTAGACACAATGCTTGAGCAACCCACTAAAAAGGGTTTACAGTGTGATTCTGTGTCACACCGTAAACCCCTTCTGCCCGGCGCAGACACCCGCCCTAGCTTAGTGTACGGGTTCCAAATTGGTCTTCTCGTTGTCGTCGTCATTCTGATTCTCTGCCTCTCTTTTCACCCAAAACCTCAGCCACTACCAGACCTGAGATCGCATGCCATTGCTGCAGACCGTCAGACAGCTAAATATTGCACCATGCTCTCACAGATCTCCATTCCTCGTGCCAGAGCCCAAGGAGCCTGCCATGGATGCCCACATCGTTGGATAGCAACGGATGACCTTGTCGTTGCCTCGAGCCTGGTGCAGCTCCACAGTGGATTCTCATGACCAAAGTGAGCCTAATGATGTGTTTGAGCTTTTCCGTGGTGAACCGCTTCACAGCTATGAGTGCGGTATGAGCAGACTGCAGATTGCAATCACCGAAAGAGCCTTTCTCCTGTTCTCGTGCGTGAAGCTGGTAGCCTTCGATCAGGAAGCTTCCAAGGTTGGAGTCACTCGAAAGACGCTCTTAAGTAGTCCATTAGTTTTAGTGGCCAGAAATAGCCACTTTCTATTTTACTTGCCTTCAGGGCCTTTGGCATGTTCTGGTGGATTTTACTCCAATAAAATCTTAATCCTCAGTCACTCCTTCTCAAATAACATCTTGATCCCCGGTCGCCCCTCCCCAACCAAATTTTGCTCTATAGCCTCTTTCTCTTCACCCGTCTCCGTTCGTCATTTGCCTCCCAGCTCGATCGGCCGGTGAAAGCCCGCCGATGGAGAGATTTCCTAGGTTGGTAACTCCATCTAGGCAAGCTCCCCAGCGTCACATCCCTTATAAAGACCTTCAAATGTCTTTGAGCTGAGAGCCGGTCCGGCGGAAAGGCTGTTAATCCGACTCTGGCCACTCCATCGTCTCTTTCGTCGCCCCGACCTTGGCCGCTTTGGGTGACGTTGTTTCCACCATTCCAATCCTCTTCTCTTCGCTTCACCTGGGTCTTCTGGCCAACTACTCTCCACTTCTCATCTCATCCATCACAATAAAAGCCATCTTCATCGCCCAAATATGCCAGTGCTCAAAGGCCTCGATTGCTCTATCGAGCTAGCCGGTACCACGGAAAAGCTGAAGGAATATGGTGCATCCTACGCTGACGGTGTCGTGGAGGTATTCGTTGCTATTCCAGCTATACCAAAACCCTTCACCGTTCACCTTACCTCGACTGGCTACATTGCTCCTGGACTAGCAATGTTTGTCTACATCGACGGTGTCTATCAGTGCAACCGAAATCGCCGAGGCTTAATCATTCCAGATGGCGTACAGCCATTGAACATGACTAATGTTGACTTCCGTGTTCGCCAGAAGGAAGAGAGGCGGGAAGACGGTACATTCATGGGACGTGAATGGAATTTCGAGAAGCTAAACGTTGGTGAGTGCTCATCAAAGCTGTCCTGCTTGTCCAAAGAACTGATATCCCATAGTCTCTGCCGACGAAACACCAGACATCAGTCCAGAGATTCTGCTCAATATTGGTAGTATCGAAGTCGTCGTATTGCGGTGTAATGGCCGTTTCATCAACGAAGTACCGCCCCAGAGAACCCAAGCCAGACCCTCGGTGGCAAAGCATGTTCCCCGATTACAGGCCAAGTCCGCCGCTCCCCCGAAAAAAGCAGCTAGGCCTCGCCCCACTGTGGAGACTGACAATGAAGGCAGTGACGGAGGGATGTTTGGACTTTTTGACGGGGTTGGAGAGCAACCAGTCCCATCGTTCGGATTAGATGGGCATCCGGGCGAGCGAGGGAAGCCGTATGATGGCGGTGCAAGTTATTGCTACAGGCGAGGCTCATACGACCGATATGGAGACCCTGTGGGTTGGCAAGATCGCAATGACTCGTTCAGGCATTACATCGGTGATTGGCCACGCGATGACGGGTTCATAGGGCCGCAAGTCGAGACGATACTCTCACCGCCTCCACGCCCGGAAAGGTTACGACCGTCCTACAGCATACCGCAAAATGAGTCGAACATATCAGAAGCCCAACGTCGCAATGGCAAATGGGGGCGAGATCGTCGTGGGGATCAAGATGACTTGATGAGTTATCTTGATGAACGATCCCATCCAACTTACCTCCCGCGCGATTCCAACGGTCCTCGACGTGGTCGGGGCCAAGATGACTTGATGAGCTATCTCGATGAACGTAGACATCCAACTTATCTACCACGCCAGCCGTATCGCAGTACAGGTATTTGGGAACCGTCGAACTACTTCGGGGCCACGCAATACAAAAACTTGCGGACCAAGCCAAACGATGATTTCGGATGGGAAATAGACCCCCGGACTTGGAGGGATGAAGCCTGGAGGAATAACGGCTGGGGGGATTCGGGCCCAATTAAGGACAGACCACCTCGGGAACCAATTACTAAGCCTGCTCGTCGTGATGACGGCTCTGATCTGTCGACAGATATATTTGAGGAGCATCGACTTGCAAAAGCAAAAAAGGGGAGTCCACTTGGTGGCAGGCGGTCCGACCAGCGCAAACCCCCATCTAGCGCTCACTCCAAGGCTCCGTCAAGATCATCAAGCGATTGGGGCGGAAAAGTTCCTATATACACTTCTGAAGACAATGGAAGGACTTCTGGTAAAGGAGACAAAGATCCTTGGGGTGATCCTAAAGAGACTGCGGGTTGGAATCAGCCAGATACAGTTAAACAAGACGATTGGGGATCGAGCAAAAATAACGACACTTGGGGAGCTGATGCTTCTTCAGGAAGAGATCAATGGGACTCTGGAAATACCAACAATAACAACACCTGGGGAGCTGATGGCAATTCAGGAAAGGATCATTGGGACTTCGGAAAGGTCGACAAGGACGACGGCAATGAAAACTGCTGGAACAACGACGCTACGAAAGATTCAGGAAATCATTGGGGGAACTCCAGCGATGCCAAAGACAACTGGGGAGGCTCTGGTGGAGTCGTTGCAACTTGGGACAACGGTGACCATGGCGAAAATACCAACGAGAATTCTAGAAAGCAAAACGAAGATTCCGAAAATGTTAAAGTAGGCCGCTCCTGGGAAAATACCAACAGCCAGAAAAAAGCCACAGAAGACCGAGGAAACCCGTGGGATAATACCAACAACAACAACAACAACAACAATGAAACATGGGGAGATCAAGGATGGGGCAATAATGGAAATGCACATGATGTGAAAAATGATCAGGATGGTACATTCAACGATACCGTAGCTGACAATGGTAATAATTGGGATACTAAAAACAACGGTACCGTACCTAACAATGGTAATGATTGGGATACCAACAACGATACTGGCCAGAATATTTGGGGCAACAACGACAACACAGTAGAGACAAGCTGGGAGAGTCAGAATGATCAGAATGAAGACAGTAACTGGAACACAGAAAACAAGGGCCAGAATGAAAATGGTGCGTGGGATAATCCTAATGTGGATCAGAATAACGACTGGACCAACGGCCAGGCAAATAACAACCCAGACGCTTGGACAATGATAAATAACGAGGCTCACTCCAGCTCAAAGAAGAGTTCCATGTCCAAGCACAAATCCAACCACACCAAAACTGCCCACTTCGAACAAATGCCGACTCCATCAACAACACCAAAGCCATACTGGACTAAATGGGTCTCTTCTCATTCGCAACCTCCCCGTTCCCCTCTCCCGGAAGAGCATGCCACAGCACATGCAGTTGTCCCTCGTGCTACAAAGGTCTACCTCGAGCCGGAAGAGCCGCTCTACCGGATTCCAATTACGCACGCCGAGAAAGAGAAACTCGAACACCAAGTCCGCGCCGGGAAGGCGGCAGAGTATCGACATCGTTTGGGCCGCCCAGACTACATTGATAGTCTAGAGAAGCCGTATGCGGTGTTCAGATTCAAGTACCGGAGTCGGGCGATGTTGAGGGGGATTCTAGGAGAGGACGTCGTGGGCGAGGGCCTTGTGGCCGATGGTGACAGCGAGGAAGTGGTGAAGGAGACACTGATGGGACTGAGTAAAGAGGAGATCATCGAGGAGCTGATGAGGGTCAGAGTAAGTGTTCACCCTATATCAGTGATGATCGGACGGGAATGCTAATATGAGTGGAAATTCTAGGCTGACTCAGCCTCCAAAGGCTCCATGGCTTCCCTTCCTAATGACCACGCCAGCATCGTCTCAGGTGCTAATCACAGCACCGTGAAGGCACCATTCCACGAGTCCAATGCCTCAAATAGAACTGCGTCCAGAAAGCCGGTGTCCAATCAAAGGTCACGACAGGCGAGCAATAGTAACAACAAAGTTAATGACGGGAGTGGAAGGAATAACAACAGCGGCGGCGATACTTGGTGCCAGGGCAACATCGCTAGCGGAGGTGACCAGTGGGGTGCTGCAAACAGCGGCAGTAAAGGTAATGGTGGAGGTGGATGGGATACCGGAGGAGATGCAGACGTCTCTTGGTGAGCGCAGATGGACCTCCTCTCAGTTACTTGCCCTCTTCTCGGTATTTTCCCTCCAAGTCAGTACTTTAGCAAAGTGGATCGGAATTTAGATGACGGTGAGTTATCTAGGCGGAGAGATGATTTAGTTCGGATTAATTTGCAGTGACACCGCAGGCGGATCCTATTATTATCTTTTCCCTTTCCATTTCCTTTTCTCTTTTGCCTTTTTTTTTTTTGCTGTGCCACCACCATTGGTATGGGCTCTTTTCTTTTCTTTTCTTTTCTTTCTCTCATTCAAGCTCTCTCCCATCGGACTTTGAGAGTTGGATTTGTGCGTTGCCTTTTTCGACTTCTTGATTTTGAAGATATGGGGGTACCTAGAAGCGAGCGTCATGATCAGTTGCCTTCTGGAAAGGCAAAAGTGTGGTTCCCTAATACTACGAAGGAATGGGCGAAGAGAATATCCTAGACGGATTCTATTCGGGGGTATCAAATGTACATTAAAGGAAAAAATTCATTTCTTTCCTTCACCTACCATTCAATTTCCAAATTCGCCTGGCTATGCCCCTCAACGTCAGCAACTTAAATCTTAAATCACTATCCTCATCCCACCCGAAATGCCACCTCAGCCGGCAGCCTGAAACTAGCGCAAAACATCCTCTTCTTCGGTGCCACGTCCCTCACATCCCAAATCTGCGTCTCCGGCGTGCTGGGCGTGATCTCAAAATCCAGCTGCCTAGATATCTCTGCGCAGATTTCGTGCGCTTCGACAACGTTGTCGTCGCTCTTGGTGCTGAAGCAGTAGGCGTGGATCATGGGTAACGGCGTGGACGAGTATGGGGCGAAAAGCTTGCGGATTTCATCCGGGGAGTAGGAGGGAATGTTGGTGTAGAGGCCGATGAAGGAGGGGAGGAAGGTTAGTGCGGTTGCGGGGAGGTTCATGACGTAGTGGGAGAAGAGACGTGGCTGGATGAGGGTCTTCAGGGGATTGGGAGAGTCTCCTGGTGTGGCGGTGGAAGTTCGAGGTTTCTTTTTGGAGTATATGGAGACGGTATGGTTGGTTTGGAGGAGGGATGAGGTGGCCGTGCGGATGAAATCGTGGCCGTTGGCGTTGAATGGACGGACGAAGTCGGTGACCTGGCGGTGTTAGGTAAGGGGATGAGATGGAAAGGGAGCATGAGGAAGTTAACCTTGTTTCGCTTTACAGCATCGGTTAGACTGGCGTAGCTCTCTGGATTCAGATCATTCGCCCATACGAAGACGTTCTTCTTCCCTGCCGGCACCGCGAAAGGGCCTACCCCGGCCATTACATCGCAAACCGCGTCGCCTTCGTTGAACAAGGCGACTAGGCGCTCATGCTCTGTGTGTAGCCTGCTATTCCAGTACACCTTTGCAAAGTCGAAGCGGAAGGCACAGCCTTGTTCGTGGACCTCAACGTTGAGGTCGTCAGGCCCGACGAGTACTTCGTATTGGAAGGTCCGGTATTCGCTCTCTTCGCCGACGTGGTCGAGTTTATTGATGACAGTCTTGACGGTGGGGTTTTTGTCACGAAGAACGTCGGCTATTAGGTGCTTGTATTGGAGGTATTTCTCTCGGAGGTTAAGGTGTGCTTGGGATAAAAGTTAGAGGATGTAAGAAAAAGTTTGGGTGCTGTGCCTCACCAACATGTCCGACGAGACTGAAACCTGTGGGCAGTTCATCGCCTGGCTCATCGGGCATGATAGCCTGCATAATATCCTCTATTGGATGTTAGTGCATGCTCGTTCAAACTCGTTGGGTACCCACGATAATTCCAATGCGCGTAAACTAGGTGTAGATCGAAGGGTATGATGCCAATGGTGCCATTGCGATGCAAGTCTCGTAATTTAGGACTCCACGTCTGCGAGTCTGCCTACTCCGGTCAGTGCTGAACACGTCTGAAGAGGTTTGATTAAAACATTACCATCGTGCTTGATCTCTGGACGCAAGAGGATGCATTTTCCTCCTGCCCGTGCCACTTCTTCGACCGGGTCGGGACGTATGGGTGCAATATGATGTTGCAGCAACGTGTCCTTACTACTCTCTAGCTCTTTCCTGCATACTGAAATGTCTCTGGTGTTGAGTATCCGGGCAGCGGAGGTGGGTATTGTCTTCTGAAAGAATGCGCGGTCAAGGGTCTTCATCGCCCGGTTTATAGGAGGGCGGAACATGGCTGCTGCTTCGGACATTGGGTAATATGGCAAAAAAATAGTTGTCAAAAATTGGAGAGAGTCTGTGTGTGAGCTCTTCGAATGGTTCCCCGAGCGCGCAGATGTCCTCAAGCTGTCACGCAAAGTTAAAATTGTTATTGGGGTTGAAAGCGTCAACAAATTTCGAGCTGTGACCACTCCGTTTTCGCCGCGTCTTGGCGTGCAGTTTGAAGGGTTGTATGGGTCCTCCGCGGTAGGGAACACGCTCGAGTGTCATGCAATTTCAGACTAACAAACAATTCCCTCCGCGCCCCGAGACTCAACAGAAGTGACAGCAACCCCTTTAGCACCTATCTAACACTGGAGCGATGAGGCCGCCAGATCAGTTTGCATGAGGAATCTCCGCTACGACTCTTCTGCACGTCTGGAAGAAATAACCAAGCTCCGCCGAGGTCGACTGCCATAAATTATGGCCGCGACTGGGGGAGGAAATATTAAGGTGGTGGTGAGGGTGAGGCCGTTTAATGGCAGAGGTAAGTGCTGTCTATTCCGAAGAGGCTTCCCGAGCTGACACTGTATAGAGCTTGACAGAAAGGCAAAATGTATCGTTCAAATGCAAGGTGGACAGACCATCCTAACTCCTCCAACAAATACCGATTCGAAATCGAAGACCTCCAAAGCTGCCCTGGAAGGCACAAAAACGTTCGCCTTCGACAAAAGCTACTGGTCCTTTAGTCGCAATGATCCCCATTACGCCGGTCAGGAAGATCTGTTTACAGATCTTGGGAAACCCCTTCTGGACAATGCATTTCAGGGATACAATAATTGCATTTTCGCGTATGGGCAAACTGGATCTGGAAAGTCATACTCGATGATGGGCTACGGAGAAGAGGCGGGTGTTATACCAAAGATTTGTAGGAACATGTTTGAGAGGATCGAGGAAGTGCAGAAGGACAAGAATTTGAGCTGCACCGTGGAAGTCTCGTATTTGGAAATTTACAATGAGCGCGTCCGCGATCTCCTCAATCCTTCGACCAAGGGCAACTTGCGAGTTCGCGAGCATCCGTCAACTGGACCCTATGTGGAGGACCTGGCGAAACTTTTGGTGCGGTCCTTTGCGGAAATCGAGAATTTGATGGATGAAGGGAACAAAGCTCGGACGGTTGCCGCCACAAACATGAATGAGACTTCTAGCCGATCCCACGCCGTGTTTACTCTCACACTTTCCCAGAAGCGACATGACATAGAGACGAGGATGGACACTGAGAAGGTGGCAAAGATTAGTCTGGTGGATTTGGCAGGCTCAGAAAGAGCGACATCTACTGGTGCAACAGGAGCTCGATTGAAGGAAGGAGCAGAGATCAACAGATCTTTGTCCACTTTGGGTCGTGTGATTGCTGCACTGGCAGATCTTTCATCTGGCAAGGCTCCATCTGGCAAGAAGAAAAATGCGTCCATGGTTCCATACCGAGATTCGGTCTTGACCTGGCTGCTGAAAGACTCTCTTGGAGGCAACAGCTTGACGGCCATGATAGCAGCTATCTCTCCTGCGGACATCAATTTCGAGGAGACCCTTTCAACTTTGCGGTATGCAGATTCCGCCAAGCGTATTAAGAATCACGCCGTCGTCAATGAAGATCCAAATGCTCGGATGATCAGAGAGTTGAAAGAGGAGCTTGCACAACTTCGTTCGAAACTCAGTGGTGCAACGTCTCCGGGTCTCATTGAGGAACAATATGCACCGGACACACCTTTAGAGAAACAAATTGTGTCAATTACACAGCCCGACGGCACGGTGAAGAAGGTCTCCAAAGCTGAAATCGCGGAACAACTGAACCAGTCCGAAAAGCTGTATAAGGATTTGAACCAAACCTGGGAAGAAAAATTGCAAAAGACGGAGTTGATCCACAAGGAACGAGAAGCTGCGTTAGAGGAACTTGGAATCAGCATCGAAAAGGGGTTCGTCGGATTGTCTACTCCGAAGAAGATGCCACATCTAGTGAATTTGAGCGACGATCCGTTACTTGCGGAGTGTTTGGTTTATAATCTCAAACCCGGAACTACAACTGTTGGGAACGCCGAGATGGCAACAACCGCTGAGATTCGACTAAATGGCTCTCAAATATTACAAGAGCACTGCACTTTTGAGAACGTTGACGGTGCTGTCACAGTAGTGCCAAAAGAGAACGCAGGAGTCATGGTCAATGGCATCCGAATAGAAAAGCCAAAACGACTGCGAAGTGGTTTCCGGATCATCCTGGGTGACTTCCACATATTTCGTTTCAATAATCCACAGGAAGCGCGAGCTGAACGCGCAGAGCAAGGCAGTCTACTCCGCCATTCAATAGCAGTAGGCCAGCTAGGCTCTCCGTCACCTCGTCCGAATCACGAAAGGTCCTGGAGCAACATCAGCAGGGCCGAATCCGATTTTGACTCAGACAGTCCTCGTGCAGCTTCCCCCGCGCCAAATGGTCGCAATGGACGTGACTCAGATTGGTCTTTTGCTCGACGCGAAGCGGTCACGGCGTTCTTGGGGACCGATCAAAAGATTTCTAGCTTGACGGATGAAGAACTTGATGCGGTATTCGACGATTTACAAAGAATTCGAGCCACTCGCAAAGGCAGGCCAGAGTCTCGACTGTTTGACATAGAAGACGATACGGATTCCGTGACATCGTATCCAGTGCGAGAGAAATATGCATCCATTGGAACTATCGACAACTTTTCTTTGGACACCATGCTGACCATGCCCTCTACTCCTCAGCCAGGCGAGGAGGATGAACGGTTCCGGCTGGTAAGGGAAGATATGCAAGAGAAGCTCGATAAGCAGAAGGAAGAGTATCAAGTCAAGTTGAAGTCCGCAGAAGCAGCAAATGTTGAGATTGAAGAAATCAAAGCAGAAAAGGCTAAGATGGAAGAAAACCTGCGCACGGTGAAAAAGGAGATGCAGAAACAGCTTCAAGAACAAAAGGAGGAGTTTCAGCGCCAAATTCAGGAGCTTCAACAGCCTATGGCCTCACCGACTAACGCTTCTACGGGACCTACAGAACGCCAGCTAGAACTTGTAAAGGCTATGTTTGAACGTTGGCGACAGCGTAAATATGTTGCCATGGCGGAAAGCATCCTTCAAAACGCGGCAATACTTAAGGAGGCGCAAGTGATGAGTCAGCAGATGGACAAACATGTGGTTTTCCAGTTCTGCATCGTAGACGTCGGTCACTCCTTCGCGTCCTCGTACGATCTCGTACTGAACGGTATACCTGGGGAAGATGATGAGGATCTTGATGTAACACCTAAACCCTGCGTTGGGGTTAGAGTGATAGATTTCAAGAACCAAGTCGTCCATTTGTGGTCGTTGCAGAAATTACGATTCCGCGTTCGATTGATGCATCAAATGTATCAGTACCTGAACCGACCTGAGTACCTGCAGCACTTCAGCCTCGAGAATCCGTTCTGCGAACCATGTATGCCTGAGTATTCTCGTATTGGCGATGTGGACGTCCCGCTCGCTGCTGTATTCGAATCTCGGGTCCAAGACTTCAGTCTCGACGTCATATCTCCGTACACAGCAAATGTTATTGGCATTATCAGATTATCACTCGAACCTTCATCAGCCGAAGCGCCATCGACGATGCTGAAGTTCAACGTCGTCATGCATGATATGGTAGGATTTCCGGAACGCGAAGGGACAGATGTACATGCTCAACTCTTTGTTCTGGGCATATCTGATGAGGGCGGAGCAACGACCACGCAAATGATCACGGGTTTTGATGAAGGATCTGTACGGTTTGAGAGCGTTCATAGTATGAGCCTTCCGCACGCGAGCTCACGCAATTCGTTCCTTCGTGTGTCCGTCTTTGCGAAAGTCTCAGCAATGCATCTTGACAAACTGCTTAGTTGGGACGACATGAGGGATTCGGCGCCTCGACCGAGGCAGAAACGACACACTTCACGCTTGCCGGAATCCGAGTTTTTCACAGAGGAAATCCACGACATTTTCTCCCGAGTTCAGATTCATGAAATATCAGAGGATGGAACATATCAACCCGCAGAGGTTATCCAAAACAGCCCTACGGATGCTGGAGCGTATCAACTGCACCAGGGATTGCAACGAAGGATTGTAGTCAATCTGACGCATACATCGGGTGATACCTTACAGTGGCAGGACATATCATCAATACGAATGGGTCGAGTGCGTCTTCTTGACTCCTCTGGTAATACACCGGCCCTGGACAGCCCTGTAGAAGAGGTACCTTTGAAGCTTGTCTCACCTCCTGTCGTTAAAGACAACGCGGACGGAACCTCTAATGTCACTTTTATTGGTCAATGGGATTCCAGCATGCATGGCTCACTTCTTTTGGATCGCGTAACCCCAGAAAAGTACCGCGTTCAAGCGTCCTTGCTATGGAATGTAAGCACCATGAAACTCACCGAGCCGATGGTGTTTTCTCTCGATCTTTCCCTTCAGGTTCGCGCACGATCATATTTACGGCCTACCTCGATGTTCATGCAATTATGGAACACTACTCGTGTTGTCCATTCTACCGTCGGCGTTTTCTCGATAGCCATCCGTCCCACTTCCGTCAAGCGCGCCACTGACCTCTGGCGTATGAACACCCGCGAAGATTATGTAAAAGGCGAAGAGCTACTCAGCGGCTGGACGCCGCGAGGAGTGTCTCTCGTCCGTGACTTCATCAATTCCGAAAAGCGGCGCAGACGGATCGCCGAGATCGAAACGGCTCGGAGCGTGCTTAGTTCTCGCGCCTTAACGACTAACAGTACCGCTACACCAGCCTCATCCTCTCTTGACGAGCGCCAGACTCAACTCTTAACCCACGTTCTCTCACTCTGGCAAACAAAAAAGGTCCCTGCGGAAATCATCCTTACAACGACCAATCTCGAACCTCCTGCTTCTGGCGCTGCCTTCGCTCCTCACCAACCTGATTCTCTCAGCCCTGGCCCGACGCTTGTCGCAACCGTTCGTCACATTCCCAAAAACCCTTCTCTCATGAAAGGAGGCTACCTCCTGATGCCAGATGCAAGCAACACACACTGGGTGCGCCGTTACGTTGAACTACGGCGACCATATCTACACATCTACAGCGTGCCCGAAGGCGACGAGCTCAACGCTATCAATCTGACCAACTCGCGCATAGACCACCAGCCGCAAATCGCCAGACTTCTTGTCGGCAACGGAGTCGGAACTGCTGCGACGAAGAGTCGAGAGAGCGTCTGGGCCGTGTTTGCGAGAAGCAATACGTATCTTTTCAGAGCACGAGGCGAGAGAGAAAAGATTGAGTGGATACTCAGGATCGATCAGAGCTATTTCAGCAGTTCGGGCAGTGAGTCGCCTGAAGAGTGAGAGTGAAACGCTCAGCGGGTTCTGGAGCTGATCACGATACTCGACAATCTTGGCTAAAGCCGGCGTCTTGAAGATTATTTCTTTTGTCATCAGGGAAACGGAGCGGAGGCGGCAAATTCCTTTTTTGTGGATATCGTCTTTGTTTTTTGGGATTAGGACTACTTTGGAGGCGTTCTTGGGCCTACCATTGAATAGCATTTGGAGGCGCAAGTCAGATATTTATGTACTGTTCCATTCGCTCGCTGTACTCTTTTCCTTGCTTTTTTGGATACCCAAGGCTTGGAGTAGCCGCTCGAATTTGTTTACGGGGAGAAAAACTGCTTCTGCGACTTGGGCCAGGCATCTAGATTAGATTTGATATCTGCTGACGGCATATCTATCATTGTCGCAGGCTGTTTCGATGCGGTTTGGATGTTGTTTGGATGCATTGTGCCTACTTACGTCCGGAGGTTTTCGAGAAGTATCCAAAGGCTGATTGGCGTTGTGAAGCAAGAGCCGGATATCCGGCCTGAAACCGGATGCGTGTTTCATGGCAATGATTTTAGGCAGGATTCGATAGGATATCGAGAGTCTTAGTTCAACTCCCCGGCCAGATTTTCGTTCATTTCCAACCTTGATGTAGCAGTGACCCTATTTAATGTCTGTTTTGGATTCAAGGAAGATTTGACGCGCCCCTCTATCTCTCTAGAAATTACCGCAGCAGGAAGGTATTGGCTCCTTTCCCGTAGATTGCTGAAAGCATGGATTTGGGTGCTGAAAGGCTTCTTGTAACTTCCTGCCCTGATTTTGGCTCGGTCATGAGCGTAGCATTTCAGAGATGCATTTTGAGCGAGATTTAAAAGACGTCTCTCCGGCGGGCGCCGATCCTCGAAACCGTTTGTATCAAGGCTTTCGAGGAATTCCCATCACTGTGAGGGTTTTACACTGCCCTTTGCTACGTTCACTGGCTCTGAGAATAGCAGAAGTTAGTTAGAATTTTCTTGTCTGTGTTTCGTTCTAAAATTATATGTTCTAGGCGCTTATATACTATATACTCCCAAATATTTCAAACAAGGGGTATCCAGAGCCTCTGACGACGAATATGGAAACCAAAAGGGAGACCATTTCTCAGCCCGTCGTAGCCCCCTCTAGTTAGCAAAACAACTCTTTTTCACACTCTTCAGCACACCATGGTCTCATACAACTAATAAAGCATCTCTTATTCACATTTTTCAAGCCGGTCCCACTTTAGCCCCCCGAACCTTGATCGCCTCTCCGCCGCCTCTACCAACTTGCTTCCTTCCCTTTTCACTCCACTCCCCTGCGGACGCATCAATCTCTGTCCTCGCGTTTTCCCTCCTCTCTAATCGTTGATAAAAGTCCGTCATGTACTCACACCCTTTGGGCGTCCTGCAAATGTTCCTTGCTCCCTCCGAAGCTGTTCGCCAAACCACTTCCCTAACCTCCTTTCCAACCTTCTCGATCGAATCCATAGCCCAGATGACGTCGAGGTGTTCGTACCCTTCGATAATCTTGGCATGCACAACATCAACATACGGTTCGCGATTGCGGTCGAAACGGCGAAGTAGGCGACGGCCGTCAACCAGACGGTCAGCGCCGCAGACCCACAGTGCGAACGGTGGGGTTTGTGGCCCGTACCAGGCGTAGCGAGCACGGTCAGTATTACGGCGTGGATGAGTCGATCCTTTATCTTGAGCGTTGCCCAGAGGTGCGTTTGGAGATGTATTCGAGGCAGAGTTTTGGGGCTTCTGCGGTGGGCGTGAAGACTCGTCTTCAATTTCGCGGGAAGGCTCGTCCTCACTTTCTTTGGAAGAAGACCCGCTAGATTGTGTTTGCCGTTGGTCTTCCTCCTCATCCTCTCGGTCCTCAATATGTTTCTCCTCGTGCGTAGCGAGGATACACTTCTGTCGAGCGAAGCATTCTCGCCCTAGCCACCACCGCATACTCTCTGCACTGACGTACACAGGCGCGAATTGGAACATACGGTCCCGCAGGACCCGCTCCCACTTTTCATCGGTCCAGTCGAAAAGGAACGAAAAAACCCTGTAACCCATTGCACCGTAGACGTTCCCAGGCAACATTGAATGCATCAACATCATGAATGGGATGAAAGCATGTATGCCAAAAATAGCGCGAAACAAACCAGGGCTTATTACTCTCATGAACTTGAAATACATCTTGCCAATCAGCGGTCCAGCATAGGCAGCCGGAGCGAGAGCACAGAAGACACTGATCCTTGACCCAATATCCGGTCTCTGCTCCTTGGCGAGCGCTACAAGTGTTTGTGTGGTGCCTTGACTATGAGCGACGAGAGCGAGCTTCTCGAATCCTGTCTCAGAGAGCACGCGCGAAATTAGTGCTGGGAGGTCCATAACACCCATTTGATGAATGTTCCAAGCCCACATTCGTGGATCGCCATACTTGAGCAGGCTGTGGCGAGGCTTGAAACCACAGCGATTGTTTCCCAGCCAAACATCATATCCGGACTTGGTCAGAAAGAAAGCCAAGCTGTCATCATCGTTGGTGCAGTAGGCGCCAGCTGATTGTAACAGACCATGGATAAGTAGTACTGGGTATCGCTTTTCTCCCGGGGGATATTGCGGTCCTGAAACGCCGTTGGCAGCTCCATTGGCGGCGGAGTTGATTGGAAATATTTCCGGAGAATGAGCAGCACGCTTATCAGGATTTGCCGGCTGGTACCCGCGGGGGTTATATAGGTGCCAAAGTTCTATTATGAAGCCATCTTCAGTCTGAACATCGAACACCTCGCAATCAAGGCCCACTCGGCGAGCATAATAGCCGACATCACAAATGATAGGATCTGGTCCACCGTCTAGAGGAACAAATTCATCTGCCTCCTTTCCTTCTTCGCCCTCATTGTCCGCGTCCACTTTATTACTATTATTACCGCCCCTTTGCCGTTGCATCTTCTTTTTCCATGCTCTTGCTGCGTCTTTCCTTGCCCGTTTACGGTTTTCTTCCTCCTGAAAGAATGGCCTTCTTTTATCAGGATTACGAAAAGTAAGCCTCAACCATATATGCGTCCATGCGAGTGGTATGCTTTTGAAGGCAGCGCCCAGTATTATGACCAGCAGAAAGCAAAACGATAGCACTGCTGATGATAATCTGAAAGTCCAACAGTGTAGATTTCGTGGAAACGTCGGAGGGCCGTACA
Source organism: Lepidopterella palustris CBS 459.81 (assembly GCA_001692735.1). Taxonomy (NCBI): domain Eukaryota; kingdom Fungi; phylum Ascomycota; class Dothideomycetes; order Mytilinidiales; family Argynnaceae; genus Lepidopterella; species Lepidopterella palustris. The sequence continues at coordinate 7,270 of KV744851.1, read as the reverse complement.
GTGGTAGGGGAGGAAATAAGGGGTTTGTTCGTGGTGGAGGAACAGCCTGCCTCAAAGGTGCCTCAGGTTCGGTGCTCTGTTGAGGATCTCCATCGCTCGGGTGCGCCCTATGCATCGATCCATCCCTCGCCTCCCGTGTTCCACTCCTAACAGGTTCATTCTGTGATGGGTCACGGACCTCTAGTAAGTCTTTCAGTCGATTGAGTTTAATCGCTTCCTCGATGGGAACAGCGGGAAGCCGGCCGCCATTGGCGGTCTCTATTATGGGATCCTGCCCGGTTATGAACTTCGCTTCTACAGCTTGAGTGGAGCCGGTTATATCATCTTCTGAGGATGGGCAATACTGAGCAAGACGCTCAGCTTGGTGGGCGAACTCAATGGCTGCTTGAGCCTTGGAAGAAGCCTTGCTTTCGAACTTGCGCTTGACATCGGTGAGGCTAGGCATTGTTGCTATCGCAGGACTCTGTCTAACGTAGTGACGGCCTTGTGGAGAACACGAGATCCATGTGGGTTTATCTCAAGAAAGGACGTCGATCGGAGGTCTGAACAATAATAGGAAACGAATAGCTTAAATTGAATAAGGAATAATAATAATCTAGTAACGATTGAGAGAGGTTTATTATTAAATGAAATTTTGAACGCTGGAGATAGGACGGAAGCGAGACAGTAGTAACGGAATGGATGAGACAACTGCTGCTCTGGTATGTGCCAGTGTATGATGTCAGGGTGCTTCGTCAACACCGCTGGAAATCTTCACCCCGACAAGGTTGTCATCTCAGTGCGTCGTCAGGGCCAGACTCGTTGACGACTAAGGATTTGACCATCAGTAATTCTGTTCGTCTTTGACAGAAAGCAGACGGTTCCACCATCAAAACCTTTTGGATGCTTTTCTCATGAGGGCGCGGACGAGTGCCAAGACCACCGCTCCGCCCTCTCGTTAGCGTCCGCCACCAGTTAATTTGCTCCACAGTCTATCCAAGGCTTTCTTCATGTGAAAGATGCAGAAGGAATATTGCTTCCGCCTATTCGTAAACAGTTCGAGGCCTCAAATGGGAGGAGGTTCCTGTATACCTCTTACTGAGCAGAGGTATGCTCTCTTCTACTAATCCATTCAGCTGCAAAAACCGCTTCTTAACCTCGGCATTTTCACCTGCTTGGCATTGATGTGCAAGCGCATTTTCAATAATTAGCCTGTAGGTTTCACACTGACGTCTCCCAGCCTTATTTAGGACTATAACGAATGACTCTCTCTTAATTCTAGTCAATTTTCTTCGCACAGCTACCCCAAGACCGATGGTTAGAGCGACGCTGGCCCTAAAATGGTAGCCAGTTTCATAAGCAAGGAAACCGGCCACCGACCTGAGCAGCACCACATCCTCTATTGCCATTGAGCCCTTCTAGCTTTGTCGACCATGATGGAGGCTCAAGGCAGCCCCTTCAACCCTCGGAAGAGGCGCCGAAGAAGGAGAAGGCCTGACCGGCCTGCCATATCCGCCAGACTGTTGCTCGACGAGAGAATGAAGGAAGATGTTGGCGTTCTGTCCGATGATCTGTTCGCCGACCTTTTCCCTTCAGGTACGTTTTCAAGCCTTCCTAATTGCCGATAGAGTTTGACATGGGATGGTTCAGTAAGCAACGAATCTATGGGACAAAACCGTATCCACTACGTAGCAGTAACGCCCTGGCTACCGAGCTCTGTCGCCGCGCCTCAAACCGCAAATTGGACTATCCTCCCCGTACGAGCTGCTGAGAAGGCTGACGCGTCAACGAACCGACCGCATTCATCCCTCCACTTTCCTGCCGCGTCGCTAGCCCTACAATCCTTCATGCAAACCCTCCATTCACTCTCACCGAATAAGACTCAGAGACGGGATACGCCTATCGAGATTCGAATACTTGATGTACTGCCTCTAGGCCTAGACACAATCTTTGTAACCCTTGACACTGACGCCCTGAGGAAGTTGGATGAGGTACACGCGAAATTTGGTGGTGGGTTCGGAATCAGCCGTCCCAATCCGGGTGTGAAGGGGCCGAGAGAACGATTTCTTGAGGTTAATGGAGTAGGAGGTAATGCAAAGACTACTGTAGACACAACGGCACAAGAGCAAGCGTGGAAAAAAGCAGTTCGGGACGCCCTCAAAGCTCCTACAATTGTGCACACTGGGGACTTATTACCGCTCCCAATTCCATCCCACCCAATCACCCATGCTCCTCCGCCTCCGGCCAAGATCACGGCTTGTGAGCCGGTATCTCAAGGCTTGCTTTTTCCTAGTACAAAGATTGTTATGCTTCGATCACATGCGCTCTCCAAGTCCCCTAAGACAATGCCGCCTGTCAGCACTCCCACACTACATAACGGCATTGGAGAGGACGACGATGACACGTCGAATGAGCAATTTTACTCAGCGGCAGAGGAGCGCACTCCTTCGCAAGGCGCAACCCCACCGGACGAAGACGTGGGCCATTCAACCGCTGATAATCTTGACTCGGAATTATCGGGAACCGATGGCGGCGACTTGTCCGATGACTCCGAAGACATGATATCTCTGAGTACTCCAATGCTTCCTCCCCAGTCCTCCGGTGTGCTGTCCTTTTCTGCAACCCCACGGCCTGGTGCGTTTCAAATGAACGGCATTGCAACGCCTGGGTCCGTCTTTTCGAGTTTTACCGCTACAACAGCCCGAGGACCTATATCTAAAGGCAAGTTGTTCAAAGCCCAGGGCTTGCTCGAATCTATTCCTGACGAGCTCATCCATCCGAAACCTGGGAGTGAAGATGATGAAGAAGCGCGAGTTTTTGTGGACACGAACACTCTAGTAAAGGTTGGCTGCTTTTCTGGAGATTGGGTGAAGTTGGAAGCGGCTGCAGAGCCTCAGAATCATGGCCTTGGTGCTTGGGGTCTTGCTGCTTTCGGAGATGAGAATGAAGAATCGCCGGAATGGCGGGCAGCTAAGATATACGGGCTTCCTGAAATGTTTTCAAGAAAGGTTCATCGCTATCCTGTTAACAAGCAGGGAGATCGAAGATCAAGCATTTCGGGAATGATCCAGCCAACTACGACCTCGCAAGCTTATCTTTCTCCAGTACTCCTGGCGAACCTCGGAGGGCCTACTCATCTACGCATCGCAACACTCGCACCTCACCAACCCTCACATTTGCCTCGAGGATCTATTCAAAAGCCTCGGATCACTGGTTCATCCTTACCTCCTTCTGCAAAAGAGGTCACTCTCTTGAAACTTTCTACGCCTTTGTCTACTGACCGCCTCCTTCAGGCAAGCTTGTTCGCTGCACTCAAGGAACACTTCGAGCAAAAGAGGCGAATAGTAAAGAGCGGAGATTTAGTTGGTATCGCAATCGATGAATCTCTGGGGAAGGCCCTTTTTCATGGACCAAACGCGGATGAAGACGTGGGCAGTGATGAACTTTTGTCACAGACGAAATACAGCGGATGGCAAGAATCTTCAGAAAGAAAAGAATGGAACGCAAAAGCCATAGCATGGTTCAAAGTTGGTAATGTCGTGGCAACGCAAACTGCCGGTCCTCGCGAAAACGAAGAAATAAACCTCTGGGGTGGAATTGTCTCTGTCGACGCATCGAGCACGAAGATGGTGCAAGCTGGCAGCGAACAGGGCAAAGTTCCTGCTACAATGAGCAGCTCGTGGCAATATTATCTTGGTGCAAAGAGACCGCCCGCAGCTTCTGGGTTCGCTTTATCGAAAGCTCTCGGAATCAACGAACTTCCGAAGCTCTACATTTCGTCGCTTCGGCGTCGTCTGAGGGAGTTGATATCAGCTGCGACCAGTCCAAGGGCCATAAATTTGGGCCTACCACCATTAGCCATCTTGATCACATCGACTCAGCGAGGCATTGGCAAATCTACTATTGCGGCTCGAGCTTGTGAGGATTTGGGCCTTCATACATTCTCTATTGATGCCTTCGATATCCTGACCGAAGGCGGCGCGGGCGGAGGTGATGTCAAAACAGAAGCTTTCCTGAAGGCTAGAGCTGAGCGGGCTTTTACATGCGGAGCAGAATACACCGCTCTTCTCATCAGACATGTAGAAGCGCTGAACGCAGACCGCATGACCACAGCCCTCAAAGAAATTCTCGCAGATTCTAGGGTCCTAATTGCCACAACAACCGAAATTGATAAAGTCCCGGAAGGAATTCGAGGGTTGTTTACTCATGAACTCGAAATGCCTGCGCCTGACGAAGCAGAGAGAGAAGGCATATTACGAGGCATCGTCGAGGACTCTGGTATCCGACTCTCGCCTGATGTTGAGCTCTCTAATATTGCTGTAAAGACAGCCGCCCTTGTAGCTGGCGATCTCGTTGATGTTGTCAATCGAGCAATCGTGGCCAAACAAACCCGATTGGAATCTCTCGCCCAAACCGCTACAAAACCTCTTCCCACCGAAGACAAGGTCACAATTAGAGACATCGAACTAGCAGGTGGACCCTCCAGCAACGGCCTTACGAAATCCGATCTCGACACTGCTGTAGAAGCCGCCCGCAAAAACTTCGCCGATGCAATTGGTGCGCCCAAGATTCCTAACGTTAGCTGGTCCGACGTCGGCGGTCTTACGCACGTCAAGGACGCCGTTATGGAGACGATCCAGCTGCCGCTCGCACGGCCGGAGCTCTTTGCCAAGGGTATGAAGAAACGCAGCGGTATTCTATTCTATGGACCACCGGGGACTGGAAAGACTCTCCTTGCTAAAGCCATTGCCACGGAGTTCTCCCTCAATTTCTTCAGCGTCAAGGGCCCGGAGTTGCTGAATATGTATATCGGCGAGTCAGAAGCAAATGTGCGTCGGGTATTCCAGCGAGCAAGAGATGCAAGGCCGTGCGTCGTCTTCTTTGATGAGCTGGACTCTGTCGCGCCCAAACGCGGTAACCAAGGTGATAGCGGAGGTGTCATGGATCGTATCGTCAGCCAGCTTCTTGCAGAGCTTGACGGCATGAGCGATGGTGGAGAAGGCGTGTTTGTCATTGGCGCAACGAACCGTCCAGATCTACTGGATCAGGCGTTACTTCGGCCTGGGCGTTTTGATAAGATGTTGTATCTCGGCGTATCGGATACACATGAGAAGCAGTTGACTATTTTGGAGGCACTAACCAGGAAGTACGTATTCTTCTACTACACACACGCCGAATTACCGATTTCCTAACGCTCATTGTGAACAGGTTTAATCTCGACCCGTCGCTGTCTTTACAGCGGATCGCCTCCTCTCTCCCTTTCACATATACTGGTGCAGATCTCTACGCCCTCTGCTCTGACGCCATGCTCAAAGCCATCACGCGGCAAGCCCGATCGGTTGACAGGAAGGTCAAGGCGTACAATGCCGCCCAGTTGAGCTCTAGCGCCGGGTCTCCTACAGGGCACACTGGACGCGTTGGTCCAATTTCAGTAGCGTACTTCTTCGACCATCTGGCCACAGGAGCGGACACAGCCGTCCTAGTCACCGAACAAGATTTCTTGGATGCCAATAAGGAATTGGTGCCGAGTGTGAGCGTGGACGAGCTGGGCCATTATGAGCGTGTGCGGAAGACTTTTGAGGGTTCTGGAAAGCAGGAAGAGCACAAGGCTGTCGATACTGGCGCTGTTGCCATACGTCAGCATTCTACTTCGACTGCAGGTTACGGCAGCGGGAAAGGGAAGGGAAAGGGAATAGTAAAGGTTGGATCGCCTTCTCCGCATGATTTCGGCCAGATGGGTGATCCGATAGAAAGGGAAGACAGTGACGACGATTATATCATACGGACGGATCATTTAAAAGTGAATGGGACAGCGGGTGGAGGCGGAGGAGGGGCTGAGCCTGGAAAGGGAAAGGGAAAAGTTAAAGGGAAGGGGAAAGGAAAGAGCAGTCTCGATATTGCAGAAGGCGGGTTTGGAGATGCGGCGCAGGATGATGAGGAACTGTACGCTTGAGTTTGATAAAGGGGATGTGTACTTTTAAGGATTGGGTTTTCGCTTGTAAGGAAGAAGTTTGTATTGTACCAGGCTGTGTAACTTCACGGTTCTCTGTTTGGGAGGGAAGATCCTTTGTGGAGAGTGCAACGGGTCTGGGCAACGACAGTCAGCTGCCTGTAGGCAGCATTCGTTTGGCCCTCTGCGACAAACGATTCACCGTGAGAATGAGGTGTTTGATTGACGGGGCATGTGTCGCTCTTAAATAATACAACACGTCCAACAGCACATACGTTCGAAAGTGAATATAAATATTGATTCTATGCTTTTCATGTGCGTATGTGAAGAACATTGATGTGCTTGTAGTCACATCACAACAAGGAGGACTTAAGCATGCAGTGACACACATAACGGGTCCCCTACCTATATATCTTCGCAAAGCTTCCCTAGATGGGTCACTACAACCAACCATACATCCTCGCATCCCTCATCCCATTGGCTATTTCAAATTCCCTTTTATTATCCTATCTTTATAATGACGCCACCACCCTTAATCTGGATCAACGGCTTCCCAGATACAGGCAAACTCACCATCGCGAAGGCGCTCATCAAACTCGTTAGCTAGAGCAGAATCCACCTCATCGATAACCATCAGCTCATTGAACCTGCCGAGCTGAAGAAACCGCGGCCAAGTCCAAGATACCAAGCGGATCTGAGAGCGTACCGCCAGTCTGTCCTTAAGCTTTGCAAGAGGGTGAGGTGGAATTGAAGAAGATGCTTGTTTTTACCGGTATGTGCTTGAATAGTTCCGAAGATTGTGTACGCTTCTTGTCTTTGTCTCCTTGCTACGGCAAAACACCGCAGTTAGCTCGTCTAGACGCCCAATCCGACAGCGAGCTGAGGCGCAGTGAAGCGCGAGTGTATGTTAAAGCTACGGCGATGGCTGACCGAAGATTCGTCTGTGATCATTCCATGTGAGCAAGAGGAGAATGCGGAACGGATGACGTCGTTGGAGAGAGTGGAGGGAGTAACGGGGAAATTGATCATTGAGAAGGTGTTGGTTGAAATGAGGCAGAGGTTTGGAGGGTTGCACGAGTTTGATGTGATTGTGGCGGGGGCTGGAGCTGTGGCTGAGATGGTTTTGGCTAAAACAACTTTCAAGGTTAGCTTGAATATGAGAAACAAGGAGTAACCTCAATCAAACCCTGACCCTCGACGTTCTCACGGTTGGCGTCGAATCTCTTAAAAATAAAAATTAAAAAATAAAAAAAATAAAAAATAAAATAAAAAAATAAAATAAAAAAATAAAAAAATAAAAAAATAAAAAAATAAAAAAATAAAAAAATAAAAAAATAAAAA